>JAOPHQ010000592.1:192500-227881 GCA_030340625.1 Merluccius polli
ACTCAAACAAGAAAGTTTGACAGTGGTAGTCGTAGGTGTGGCTGTGTTGGCTTGATAAAACCTTGTGGCATAAGCCTCCTTTTGTCTGACCTCATCTGAACCTGTGTGGAGCCAGACATGATATTAGAAGTAGGGTTATGAGTGAAGTACTTACTACATCTTCTTCTTCCCCACACAACACGTCACGTCTATTTACAAATTCACTATCTGGTTTATGAACGTCAGGAAGATGCCACTTATATTTCCAGTTAGTCGAGTTATGCAGTATTCATTCTTACTGGACAAATGACATGACTTAGTCACTGTAGTGAGGTCCAAAATGTTTACTAAACTAGTTAAAGCCTTTTTTGACCTTACTAGTTAACTAGTGAGGCTCAAAATGTTTACTAGTTTAACTAGTGAAAGCCAAAATGCTCACTAGTTAACTAGTCAAGGCAAAAAGCGGACTAGTTAACTAGTGAGGCTCAAAATGTTTACTAGTCAACTAGTGAGCTCCAAAATGTCCACTAGTTAACTAGTTACAGCCTCTTTTGACCTCACTAGTTAACTAGTAAATATGTTGAGCCTCACTAGTTAACTAATAAAGTAAAAAGTCCAGCAGCACCACCACTACTCCTGCCGGTGTCCTCCTCTCAGCTCAGTCAGACGACACATCCATAGAAGTGATTATTGCGCCGCCTTGTGTTCCTCTGCGGTAGTTGCTAGAAACTATTTATCCCCCCCACTAATTGAAGCCCGCAGACTGCAGTGGCGAGACCAGCAGCAGCAGCAGCGCAGCAGCCCACCGGGTCCGGCGACCAGGCCGACCAGTGGGCCAGCGGCGGTTCCCATCAGAGGACGGTACCGGCCGGACCGACCCGCGGTCCACGTGGTGGACGCCGTGTGGTCCGTGTAGCTCGGACCATCCGAGGACCTCGGACCGGGGTTGGACCGGAACCAACGGCGGGACCATTTCACTGTATAGCCCCCCCCCCCCACCACCACCTGCACGGGGACGGGCGGCGGAGTTTGAAGCGGACGTTTGAGCCGCCGGTTCTGCGCCATTTAAAACCCTTTTCGCTGGACGGTCTGGTTCTGGACGGCCTGGTTCCGGACGGCCTGGTTCTGGACGGTCTGGTTCCGGACGGCCTGGTTCTGGACGGTCTGGTTCCGCGGCGCCATGGGATGCACGCTGAGCTCCGAGGAGAAAGCCGCCGCCGAGAGGTCCAGGATGATCGATAAAAACCTCCGGGAGGACGGAGACAAGGCTGCCAGGGAAGTCAAACTGCTGCTTCTAGGTAACACACACACCTTTCATTTATGGTGTGAAATTATGAAAGCCATTCAGTTCACCCAGCAGCTTTTTAAAATGTTTTATTTCTTTTTACAAGAAATCAAAAATAAACAATGTTTATCTTATCTTATATATTACACAAAGTTATGAGACTTGATCACAGTACATGTGTCACCCCACCACAAGCAAATGCATTAAACGATATCATGTTTTTCATGTTAAGATTCATAGAATAGACTGTTATATACGATTTATTATTATGCCGAGTAGGCTACAGTAGGACACACACACACACACACACACACACACACACACACACACACACACACACACACACACACACACACACACAATCTCAGACGCTGGCACACAGACATTGTGACACAACCCTATATTACTGTTTGCCATAGCACTTGATGCAACTTGGTGATAGTGATTATTATCAGCTGTTTACTGTCCTCCCAGCTGATAATGATGATGTTGCCATGACAAAAAGTCACTCTGGAAGTCAGGAAAAAAAGCACTCTGTCTGTCTGTCTGTCTGTCTGTCTGTCTGTCTGTCTATCTATCTATCTATCTATCTATCTATCTATCTATCTATCTATCTATCTATCTATCTATCTATCTATCTATCTATCTATCTATCTATCTCTCTCTCTCTCTCTCTCTCTCTCTCTCTCTCTCTCTCTCTCTCTGCAAACATCTGACAATGTGTGCCTCTGGAGCATCTTTTTATCTATTTAACTGTGGATGTCCCTCAGCCAATCGGTGGACAGATATCGTGTTAGCATCTGGCTCAACACAATATTGTATTGTGTGTTTTGGAAAATGAGTGGACCATCCTAGAGGATTGGTTTTTCAGGATAGATAACCATTTGAGATTCTTGGTAAGACACAAACGGGGCTAGGTAGTGAAAAAAGAAAGCTGCTCTAAGCTGACACAATATAAGCATAAGCATGTCGAAAGGCATTTGTGCCACAGTATTAGTATATATGGTGAATACATTGAATTCTGTGGTGCTTGTGAGAAAATCTTCAATGTTTGCTTCCCATGAGACAATCAGGGTCCAAAATGAACATCTGCCACCAGCCAATGGCTAATGGACATGAACATTTGGCAGGTAAAAAGATTCAGGGTTACATATTAAAAACAGCAAAAACACAAGCTCTGAAAGTCAATGTTGGACCCTGGAGACAATTGACTCCTATTCCCTTGAAGCCTCCTTTGTTTAAATGGGAACATCGCTGATTTGCAACCAGCTTTGTGTCATTACAATGTGGGAAAGTGTATGCAAATGATTAAGTTGAACTCGTCATCCGGCGGAGGTCTCCCCGCTACTTTCGCCTCATCCGGTGGACAAAAGTAGCGGGGAGATCTGGGTGCAGGCAACATGGAGGAGAGGTAAACATTGTTCATTTGCATATATACTACCCACGTTGTAATGATACAAAGCCTGTTGAAAATTGGCGAAGTGCCGCTTTTATTAAATGCTGTATTCCTGTAGCTTCTAGGTCTAGGGGCCACCCCACCCCCCCATTGGCTGGCAGCAGTGATGATGATATTGTGAACCTCAGACGTGACTCAGATCCCGTTCACATGCTAACCACACCAGTCCACCCCGTGGCCAGTCCCCGCCGCCCACAAGCGCTAACAGTGCACTTGTGCACCATTAGTCACGCCTTTTTAAAACATACACAATTATCACCGCATTCTTCCTCAGTACGCATGCATGTCTGCTTTTGCTGGATTTTCAATTCAAACACAGCCAAATGCTACATTTCATCCGGTGCTTTTCCCGTGGTTCGGGAACAAGGAAAAGGTTGAGCGTTTTAATGGCGTATAGGTCAGGAGCGTCGGCCTGCGTTTTATGTAAATGGGAGGCCGCGTGTAAAAGGAAACATATGCCTGCTTTATTGTGTAACAGAAAATAGAGTGGGTTCTAATTATTGCTTTACGGGAAATTGCTGGAGCTCAACATCTTGCAGCAGCAGTGTGAAGTTGGGTGCCGTCGGGTGTGATAATGTTGAGTGGATTCAGCGTGTGAGTGGTCAGTAAATGTATATTGGAATAATGGCCTACTTCAAGTTCAGTCATGTACTTCAAAGTGGAGACAAAATGATGTGTTTATGCACCGGGGGCAGAGTGTGGATATGGTCCCAATGGGATGTCCACTCCAGTGGGACGTTCTTCTCACCATTTAATTTATTAGAAGAAACAATCTTAATGATTTTCTTTTCTTCTCGTCTCTCTTTTCACACCCGTCCTTTCACACCAGGATGCGTGTAAAATAAGAACGCAGCCATGCTTTAAATGGGCTTGCACTCAGGATATACCAGAAGGTAATTACTGTATAATGTGGTTGTTCCCATTGTGGGATAATGTCACGGACATGGTGCTAACTTGGAGTCACTTGTGGTAATGGAAAACCTGTAATTGATTTTGCCGTCATTAATTTAAGCCCCAGAAAATCAACTGTTCTTAGAGCGAGTGAATTCCTATTAGGCCATGAGGCAGATAGTGAATTATGCAGCTCCTTCTTGCCTGGGTTATTGGATATGTGAGGAGAGAGCAACTCTTGTATAATAGTAACGGTGATAACAGTTTCTCCTTGGTGAGAGAAGTGACGCATTTCCCATTCCCAATATCATCCGGTGCCATCTATGTTTGTATCCAGCAAAACAGAGAAAAGGCCCTTAATCAGAGTTTAAGATAAAGGGATTACCTTTTGAACTGTGTCTGAACCAATGATGTAACCCATAAATTAGACAACACCCTTGAAGGGAAAACATTGTTGAAATGTCCAGAAATGCATTAGGAATCTCACAGCATTCAGATCTATGCATGCTGGTGTATGTTGCTTTGTTGAGGACAACCTAAATGTGTTTAAACACTATTCATTTCATGAGAATAATGAAGGATATCCCACCATACAGTGATGGGAGGAAGTGAAGCTTTTAGCCTGTGTGAAATGTGTTAAAGGATACATATTGAAATGCATGTGTGTGTGTGTAAAAATAACACGCAATATACACGATGAATTATGAAATACGCTATTTCCACATCCGGCATGACAAGCCAGATGTGGTCGTCCAGGCGGTTAGAGGCTTGGTGTAAAAGCTGAACCGTGATCTTGACGTTTAAATGGTCGTGTCAGGTAATATTACAAATACTGGTCTGACTCGCTCCCCTGCAGGGAAAGGCTTCCTCCTCGCTCAACTCCCTCTCTGTGTTCTGCTCCTGGATGCCTTGATCTGAGGAGGAGGAGGAGGAGGAGGAGGAGGAGGAGACACTGGTTGTGTGAGAGGCTGCTGCCCCGCCCCTTTCATCTGTAAGATGATCAGCACAACCGTGTTTCAATACAAAACGAGTTACGATGAGGATGTCCCGTTTTGTATGGTTTCGCCATCGTCACATCGCTACTGCAGTCATAGGTGTTCAGATAACAATGTGTTATCCCGTACAGCTGCCATTTGCCTTTCTGAGCTCAGTTTAGTCACACATAATACATAATATATACCTGCGTATGGTACTGAAACAAATGGATATGTTGGAAATGCAGGTTTCTTGGAATGTGTGTGTGTGTGTGTGTGTGTGTGTGTGTGTGTGTGTGTGTGTGTGTGTGTGTGTGTGTGTGTGTGTGTGTGTGTGTGTGTGTGTGTGTGTGTGTGTGTGTGTGTGTGTGTGTGTGTGTGTGTGTGTTGTAGCCGCGTGGCCCATGGCATGTGTTGCCATAGCGCTAAGCCGCCATCTCCTCCTGTGATGCTGCCATGCTCTGTCCCTCACACGTTTGTAAATGTCAATTTGAAATGCCGTTCAGGTTTTTGACCTTTTTAAGCAAAGTCCCCCTCCAACGTATTCACAGAGACCGATGAGAAGATACACCGGCTGCTATCTGTTCCGGTTCTGTTCAAACTCACACTTAAACGCTCCCCTTTGGGTTTCATGAACTTTACAAAACAAAAGCACCACTGATTGTCTTGTGATATTTCTTACTTTTAGTTAGTGCTTACTTTAGTTCAAACAATAATAAATATAAAGACCAGAGTGTTATGGTTTTACGAAGCTTTGTAGCTTTGCACAGGCGTGGCCTGAGTGATTTAGTAGATGAATGAAATGCCACACATTATTATATATTAATTACAGTAGCTTGTAGTGGTCAATGTATGTGAATAATGTAATTGTACTGTATGAATCTTTCTTGGCTATTCTCTGGTTCAGTATAATTCTGTCCGGAAATCTGCTTTGATTGAACTATTTCCCAAGACAAATATTTAGAAACAAGAGAAACACGATCTGCTAATCCAGTGTCTTAATGGTTAATAATAGCAGATGGATACTTTAATTCCTAATTTCAGGCCCTTTGAACGGTTTGCTTTTAGCCCGGCTGGCATCCTTCTCTACCCCCATGCGGGAAAGGGAGCCTGTCAAGTCTGATGACCTACTTAAGTTTCAACCCTCTTCTCCTGCAGGGTTACGCCACACTACACCCCCACTGCCCCCCCCCCCCCCCCCTCCCCTCTAGCTCCTCGCTAGTGGCTAACCATAGCACACCTGTGCTAACAACACTGTTCTTAGCAATGCGGGCTAACTTACTTATTAACTGGAGTTCATCTGAGTGTTTTGACTCTGCGAATAAGTGGTTATTTTTAGCTCGCTCCGTCGCCGTCTATTGGGGTCATGTTGTCAGGTGGATGCTATCTGCAGAATAAGGCAGATAGATGAAGATGACTGCATATCAGACTGTAGCTATGCTACTTTCTCATAGCTGCAAGTGTAAGACCAATGGTGTAGTAGACACACGGGCGACATGTCTTTAGACCTTGATCCACACACCTGTACATTTGAAGTATCGATTAGAATAATAAAATAATAATACTGTGTGCACACATGGCGTTTTCGGTTTTTCTACTTCAGAGCTACCAGATCGATGGCTTCTGTACATTGTAATGAAAACCCAAACAAAAAAATACTATTCGTCGATAATCACTGGATTTATTCGACCATTACTCGAAGATCAACACCGATTCGACATGTTCGTTAAAGAAAATCTTCATCCGACAACAGCCAACAACCCCCAACGGGTATGGCACACTGGCCCCATTTGTGTTTGTTGGGGCAAGAAAAGTGTGCAAGAAAAATCTAAATTTGATTCCTTTATGGTACATGTTTTTGTACTTAATGGCTCATCATTAGTCATTTCTCCAGATAATGTAATCCAATAGGACAATCAACATCTGTTTTGTATCCCTCACATTTGGATTCAACCTTGCTCAGCTCATCATGGGGAAAGGGTTGTGACATCCCTTATTCTATAAATAATGTCCCAACCACTTGGTGTTGCTCGGCCCGCTGTCTCTGAACGGGCCCAGAGCTGTAAATAGCTGTAGCAGGCAGCGTTCATTGTTGTGTGTTTTCAGTCAGCGCCACAAAATCCTCCAGGAGGTTTTAACCTTCTTAATGACCGTAATCGTCAGCCTGAAGGGAAGACGTCTCGACACACTGATGGCGGAGGAGGGAGGAGGAGGAGGAGAGGCGGTTCTGTCACAACCCGACAAATGAATAGACAAACAAATGCATAAAAGCAACACAGATTTGGTTGCATGGTTGTTGCTTATTCATTTCAGGCCTTCCTGATTTTGGTTATTTAGTTTAATGTTGTGTTCTTGCATGATATTGCAGCAGGGCCCCAAAACAAATGGAAAACAATGACTTGCTCTTCCTATAGTGTTGTTACCGGCTCACTTTTAAATCAATTACAATTTGTTTACTCATTATGCATGGGTTACATTACTGGAAGTGGGAATGGGAATGATGGCACCTCAGCTTTCCCTGCTAATTCCCAGGAAGTCAGAGGCAATTCAATTCACAGATCTCAGAGGCTACTCTTGATTTAAATGAAACTCAACACATACTTAGCTGGTCTCCCTTTCCCAGTGAAACCCACTAAGGCCTCTTGGTAATGTACTGGCTTATTATCACAACTGACAAATCACCAGCTTGCTAACCACACCACTGACCAATCACCAGCCAGCTAATTAAAATCTATATTTACACTGGATTGCATCCAGTCATTTGATCTGCTGGTAGAAACAATGTCAATTCATTTGTGCAGTTGTATTAATGGACCAATCATTTTTTTGTTTATTGGGTGCAGTCCTTGGCCCATGATTTTCATATCTTTGTACCTAATAAATTATTACACATGTCTGCTATCCGTGCGTGCCAGATTGATTACATGTCCAGTGTAAGGTGTACCATTGGGATCAATTAAAACATTGATCATGGTCCATTAGTTCCATCACACATTAATCACAACACTGCGACCTTCACGTGGTATAGCACAATACACACAGCTGTTGCAGTGACTGTTGCAGTCTCAGAGAGCTCGATCGTAGATCCTGAATGAGGAGTAATAACTCAAGAAGTTCAAGGAAAGAGATTTTGTTGTGACCTGGCTGATTCTTTTATTATTTGTGTCCAAATAATGTGTCCATTTAGGCCAAATTTCATAGGGTTAGGTTACATTATTTAAACTATTATTGATTTATGGTAACCATGGAGTGGGGTACATTGGGAGCAAGGTATGGCTTTGAAAAAATGAACCCTCCTCAGTTCTGTTCCTAGAGAAGTGGACCAAAGTCAGGTTGGAGACCAGACTTTTGACACTGTGTGACCATGGCGACAGGTTCCCGGGGGGCGTCAGGCCCAGGCAGGGTAATGCCGGCTGACAGGACGAGGTCAGGGGATGACAGAAAGCAGTGGAGGAGACAGACATGTGGAAACCCCTGACATTACCATGGTAGCACAGAGGAACTCAGGCTCTCATCTGATCAACTCCAACTGGATGAACACACCGACGCACCTGGATGATGACACCTTTATGGATGACATGATTACATGAATTTATCTTTTATATCTTTTGAAAAACATTAATTGCTGTTATATGGGCATGAAACTAATATTTTACAAGTGTAAAGTACTTGTTTCTGGAGGGAATGGAGGACATTGAAGGACAACATCCAGGAGCAGCATGCAGTAATCTGTTTTTTGTCCCAACAGGTGCGGGTGAGTCAGGGAAGAGCACCATCGTGAAGCAGATGAAGTGAGTGACAGAAACACGGTCTCCATCTGGGTGAATGAAAGGGCGTCGGCGTCCATCCAGGCCAGAGATAACGAATGACAGCCTGAGCCTAAGATGGACACATTGACACTAGTAGCCCCTAGCATTTTTTTGTGGAATACAATAAAATGATACCTTAAGGCGCACATACTGTTATGGATTATTACTTGCTGGCTAATATGTGCATGCACAGCAGGGTACCCACGGAGATATTAAAAGTATTAAAAATTCTTCAATTCAGAAATGAACATCAATTAAATTAAATGTAAGGCCTTAAAAGGCATTAAAAATGCAAATGACCTTAAATATAATTTGCGTAGGTCTTACACTGTAAATATGTTTTGCGACTGTCGGGAGACGAAAATAATAAACTGCAAACCAGTAAATGTCAAATGTTTATGTATTTTATGTAAACTAGATATTTAATTGCCTCCGGTGCTGTGTTGACCACTGCAAAATGTAAGATGAATGGGATTTGATCCTTTGATTGGATTGTGAATTAGGCTGTATATGAGCAGCAGCGAAAGCATGTTGATATTGATATGATATTGAGATTCATTTCATTCATTTATACACTCACACATACGCCTCACATGCAACATCCTGTGCGGGATTGTGAGTGGTTTGCTCCAGAAATACTACACGTATGAAGTCCATCAAAATCGTTTTTATGATTCACAAAAGGGCCTCTGCTGCTGAGCATCTTATAAAACAACACACACAAATACACACACTTTCACATGTACACTTGTACATACCTACACACAATATGAATTCACTTGAATGACGCCCAACAAAACAGTCAAAGGACGAGAATTAGGGATACAGGGAATGTTCGACCCTTCAAAAAAGCAAAAATGCTACAATGATGTGACAGTTGGAGGAATTGTTTAAATAGTCCTCATAGACATAATATGTTTTATTTTGTGTTTTCTGCTGTTCTCAGGATCATTCATGAAGACGGCTATTCAGAAGATGAGTGCAAACAGTACAGAGCTGTGGTCTACAGTAATACCATCTACTCTCTCATGGCCATTGTTAAAGCAATGACCACTCTCAAGATTGACTATGGTGACTCTGCAAGAGAGGTAAGATATATACGAAAATGATATACAGTATAAAATATTTATCAAAACACAAGCATGTGCACACAATAATGCTCTGTTTCATGCATGTATTCTTCGTCAGAAAGAACGAAAGAAGGATTTTATTGTGACAGTTTGTCCGACTCAACTGCAACACCTGTAAGGCACATCGCCAGTACTTCCTTTCTTCCTGCCTCCAAGCTCCAGGGAAACCCTAGAAAGAGACAGACATAAATAAGTGGGCTTGTGGGCGAAGATTTACTTCAGGCTTTTGTCAGGACTTTTTACAACAGCACATTTTCCTTGTTGCTTGTTTCGTTCCCGCAGTGTCAACAACACAGAGGAATTTAGGAAGGGCCATTACTCAACTATCTACAAACAGCCAATGATGGCCTGAAATGGCTGGTTTCACTTACTCTTTGATCCATATTAACCATACTTTCCAATCGTTCAGATTCAGGTTCCACTAAGATAAAGGCTACATGATCGAATTGTCTTCAAGCCCCTTGGCGCTCACACTTTTCCTCCTTCTCTTTCACAGTCTCAGAATAGATCACATTTGAATGTATTGGCACACATACACACACCTCCCGACAGGTTGTATTGTATTGATGGTGTTTATACTCCAATTATGTTCTCTGATTAGCCTGTGAATGACTATAGACTTCTGTCAAATTACTGTGATCATATTGATGCTTCTAATCATAGCCTCCTTATCGAGTACATAGTATGCAGGAATCACTTTTGTGTATGTCATGTATACATGAAAACACTCATGCGCACATCAGTCAGAGAGAGAATACATATAAAAGAACAAGAGACATGGCCCCTACGCTTCCTTACTAACCTTTTTTAACACCACCCTTGCATTATTTATATAGATAATGCATTATACAGTATATACACAATAGGATAATTTAGTGCCTACTATCATTTGCTATTTCATCTTTTAGCATAAGATTTTATCCATAATCAGTCAGGTCGAGTCCATGGTATTTGGATAGTACTTGATCATTTCAAATTTAAATAATTTAAAATATAACAAAAACGTATTTCATCAAATTGAGAACAAACTGTTAAACACAAAAACAGAAAGAAGAGCCACTAGATGACAGCCCCATAAAAACAGCTTTGTTTTTTATTATTAATCATCGATCCTGCTTTTGATTTCGATGATTGAAATCGAAAGCTCATTTCAGTCGATCTTCGATTTCAAATCAGAATCGTGACCCCTAGTCCTAACCCACACGCCAACGGTTCTGTCTTCAGCGACAGTCGGCAGTAGTTTTTGGATTAGGTTTTATTTGAGGCTTTATTTTAGAAATGTACTGCTTTTCTTTCTACCATAGTTGAGTTCCATTTTCTTCTACCATACCCAAAACATCTTCGTCTTCGTAAATGTTTGTCTTTGCGCCCGCCAGGACGACGCGCGCCAGGTGTTTGTCCTGTGTGCGGACACAGAGGAGCAGGCCGTCCTGCCAGACGACCTGGCCCAGGTCATGAGACGCTTGTGGGCGGACCGCGGCGTCCAGCGCTGCTTCAAACGCTCGCGAGAGTACCAGCTCAACGACTCGGCAGCCTAGTGAGTGTAGCGCAACATTTGCCGACTACATATTTAAGAATACAAGTGTAAAGTCCATTGTTAGGATTACAGGGCACAACATAAAATTGTCCACTTCCACCTCAGCTTCCAAGAGCTTAAAGGTCCACATGAAAAGTGAAAGGATAACACATTTGTTAATATTACAAAATACCACAACTGACGCCCAACCTACACCACACACACGACTTTGATGATTCGACCGAGATTGAGGCGGCAACTGGTCTTTCCTCACTGGCCTTTATACACCCGCTGCCAGCTGCCCAAGCAATCAACTTAACCATACAGCCAAAAAAACATTAACTAATTAACCGTCACAAAAACACACCACAGGGAAACCAACAACAGTAAATGCCAACGTAGAGGCCGTCGATTGAACCGGAAGAGTGCTTGTGAGGGTGTGTGTGTGTGTGTGTGTGTGTGTCATTTCTGAAGCAGACCTGCATGCTGTTTTAATCCCACTATGTGTGACACAAAGCAATTCATCTTTTAAAACCAAAGACTGGTTAAGAATTGTTACAAGAACGAAACAAAACACGATCATGCGATCTAAGGTCGTAAGATGCAATGCAATGGGTTTTTATTGTTTGGATGAGATACATAAAAGAGAAGGTTTTCTGTTCCTGTCCGTGCATAAAATGCAAGGGAATTCATTTATTTGTGAATCCACCTAGGGAACAAAACTAAAAAGATTTGAGGTTCATATAAGAATCATTGAAGTGTGACTTTATCTTTAGTGGTGAAAATTGTACAGGTTCATGTTGAGTCCTGCCAGGTGTTGACTGTATCCATGCCACATGAGGCGACTGTTTTCATGAGTTGTACATCTGTGGCAAGTAAAAAGTGTCAAGTAAAAATGTCATCTTTAGTATGAAAATTATATTAGGAAAATATTTTTCCTGCGATAGCAATTACTGTTCAACATATAGTTTTGTTTGTGTTTGTTATTATTTTATAGTTAAATGGACTGAATGTATATAGTACAGATAGTGTTATCTATCATCTATAACTCCTTTACAGTAATACATTGTTTGTGTTTGTTATTATTTTATAGTTAAATGGACTGAATGTATATAGTACAGATAGTATTAGCTATCATCTTTAACTCCTTTAGAGTAATACATTTTAATGTATGGATGTATTTGACATCCATTCAATAAATTACCATACGTATTACCATACGTTTGCATACTATTGCTGTGTGTGTGTGTGTGTGTGTGTGTGTGTGTGTGTGTGTGTGTGTGTGTGTGTGTGTGTGTGTGTGTGTGTGTGTGTGTGTGTGTGTGTGTGTGTGTGTGTGTGTGTGGAGTGTAGGTTGGCTTGGCCACTAAAAGCAGCAGGTCTCCCAGCAGGCCTGAGATGGTGATGTAATGCCTGAGCAAGTAGAGCAAGCTGTGTCCTTCAGCCGCAATAAGAAACTAACAGCCTCTATGAGCGTCTAGCAGCCTCTATAAGGGACTAGCAGCCTCTATAAGGGACTAACAGGCTGTTAGTCTCTTATAGAGGCTGTTAGTCCCTTATAGAGGCGCTATAAGGGACTAACTGCCTCTATGAGCGACCAGCAGCCTCTATAAGGGACTAACAACAAAAAATAAAAATGAAATAAATGAGTGGTGAAAGACTGCAAGCAGTTTAATGGGTTTGCTGGGATGATGAATATGCACCTAACGACCACAAATGATAATACAATACTGTCATTTTCTGATTGTATGATTATAGCTTTTTTTATAGAAGCTTGCTTGTGCTTGCTTGTTTTGTTTATGCTCCATCTCTGGAAGATGCTAATTAACACAAGCTGCAGTGATGCCGACTCACATGTCTGCCACAGCAGACAAACTAACAATTTATTAACTGAAGCCAAAAGGAACATAAAACCTTAAGTATTATTTTTTCATTAAAATACTGCATGGATTTCAATCTGTCTCTCTCCATGTGGTTGTGTTTTAATATGATCATACTACTGAACGTGAAGCGGTATGTTGCCATAGTAATCTCTCCGCTGTGAGAATCTCATTGGGGGGGGGGGGGGGGGGGGTCTCACCAGTGTATTTATAGTAATTGATGATCAGCGCAAAGCAACCTTCTCAACTCATAACTGACACTTTTTCATTTGGACAGAACATTACTCTGTGCATTAAGAAAAAGGCACTACATTAAAACGATCATTAGTTCATTATTTCAGCCACAGTAGCCCCTGCTCTGAGTTACTTGTGGTCATCAAAAGTGCTGGTAAGATTTAAGAGCTATAATTTGAGTGTACTTGTCAGACATGCCATAGCCATCCGTCAGCTATTAGTGAGGGAAATGGGCTGTGAGAATATTTGTTTCGGGATGAATGCCTCTGTACCAATTTAGACCTTAGACCGCTCCCCGCTCATTTCTGACCAATCAGGACATCTCTTCCCTGATCGGTTCTAGGAATCCAACTGGTAGGGGGAGCAGAGAGGGAGAGGATGATTTTAGGGTTGTTAAGTTTCAAAATATTGCTCTCTTCTGCTGTTTTCTGTTCTCTCTCTCTCTTTACAACTCTCAAGTGTTACCTGTGTGTTCATGCACTAGCGTGTGGGGCTTTGCGCCTCATCTGTGATGTGTACTCCCACAGCTACCTGAACGACCTGGACAGGATAGCCAAGGCGGACTACATCCCCACCCAGCAGGATGTGCTGCGGACGCGCGTGAAGACCACGGGCATCGTGGAGACCCACTTCACCTTCAAGGAACTCCACTTCAAGTGAGGAAGACCTCAGCATAAGTGGGCTGAACTTGCCTACAGCATTCCCACGGTCATGAAAATCCTATGGAATTTGAAAATATGTTTTTCAGGCCTGGAAATGTTTTGGGGAATAATGGCATAACCATAAGCTTTTGGAAAAGTTTTGGAAATTCAAAACCATGGTCAGAATTGTAGCGTTTTATGTAAGTTTGTACATGTAAATTAACGGTGAATATAGGTCAGAGACACTGTGTGGCAGTTACTATTTTTTTGTGCGATTCCACAGTAAAACTTTCAGAACAAGTTTACAGTGTGGCAGACAAAGTAAAGTACAGCTTGTTTATTCAATACGCCTCTGAAAGACAGACATCACCATTTGGTATGAATTTATTGAAAAGATATAGAAAAGTTTTTCAAAATTGAATGGGAAAATAAGCGTGGGAACCTTGTCTATAAAGCCACTACAGCCATTCAATGTGGTTTACATGGAATGCCTCATATTCACCCAGGAGACAACCGGGTTGGCATGCCTTGCTCAACGAATCCTTGGCACTATGGCGAGGCTGTGACTGAGCTGCAACTTGAACTTGAATATTGTGTCGCACTTATTGTGTCACACAAGGGACACTGTATTGTGTCCCACAAGAGGTCTAGCTTGTTTTATTTGTCTCTGGCTCAAGACACTGAATGGATCATCTGATGTCAGATGTGATTTGTTTTCTCGCTCACATTTATATTCCCTTAAAGCTGCCTTCATGGGACTGAGTAATGGATGGAGAACCAATGTGAATAAAATGGCTGCTTTAGACCTCAGTTCGATTCCAACAAGTAACTATTGTAACCAATGTAACAGCTTTATAGACTCACGTCTTTGATCCACACGGGGCATTGATTTGCCCCATGGGTTGATATTTGTTACTAGTTCAATATTGATCTGTTGGATTTACATTTTGATTTGGATTTACTGAAATCGATGAAAAGCAACAATGAAATGGTTGGCAGTAGGTGAGGGTACACCTTGCATCAGACCTCTGCATTATCCACCTGACCTGTTATGGTCAGATGTCTGCCACTGTTAACCTTCATGCTACGCAATCCTCCGACAAAACTCCTGTCCTCACCACCGCATCACACCTCATTAAGAAGTTAATGTGCCGCCGCTGAGCTGAAATAGGACATCGCTGTTTACCCCCCGCCTGAGTCTGTTGTGAGAAAGAGAGGACATGAGGCTTTCTTTCCTCAGCACCCTTGGCCCACTCACTTTCTCTATTGACTTTCTTGCGACCTTAAACACACACACACACACACACACACACACACACACACACACACACACACACACACACACACACACACACACTCAGCCACTTCCTCTCTCCACAGGATGTTCGATGTGGGCGGCCAACGGTCCGAGAGGAAGAAGTGGATCCACTGTTTTGAAGGTGTCACGGCCATTATCTTCTGCGTGGCGCTCAGCGCGTACGACCTGATGCTGGCCGAGGATGAGGAGATGGTAAGAAAAAATGGACACCGTGAAACCTAAGCCGCAGCAGCGTTTCCATAGGGAGCTTTGACATAGAAATCGGTTACTCTTTTTGTGAATACATTTTAAAATGAGGATGCGTGGATGCATCGTATGGTTAAACAAAAATGCCATATATTTGCTTTTTGTACAAATACTAAGTTTCAGGTGGATGATTTGACTCCTAGTTGGATTCATTATTTCACTGATGAAAAGACTCCACACCCATCACATTTCTACAGTTTAAATATTGTTCAATATTGCCCCCTGCTGGCAGCTTTTCTATATTAGGGACACGATGGCATTCATTTAGTAATTACTCTTTAGTAATTACTTTAACAAATGCCTACAGGTAGGTTGCGGATCCCCAATGTCCTCAACCCACCTGTAGGCATCCTTAAACACGATGCACCCCTACCCACTCCTTAACGGCATCTGTAAATTCACTGCAAGTCGCTTTAGATGAAATAAAAATACATTTGTTTTTTCCACTGTCTAAATGACTGAAAAGAAACGGTTTCAACTACATATTTGATAACATCGCCGTCTCTCCGTCTCGTTCCAGAACCGGATGCACGAGAGCATGAAGCTCTTCGACTCCATCTGCAACAACAAGTGGTTCACGGAGACGTCCATCATCCTCTTCCTCAACAAGAAGGACCTGTTTGAGGAGAAGATCAGCCGTAGCCCGCTGTCTATCTGCTACCCAGAATACTCAGGTTTACCGCAACGCTTCACTACAATACTCCTCAAGCTCACCACTGAATACCTGCTGTGTTGTTTATTTAAACACCTGTGTTGTAAATACACCTCATTGTTTTTGTATTTCACTTTATGATTTCTTTTTGCTATTTGTGACTTCATTCCTATTTTATTTTTTTGTTGTATTATTACTTTTGACGTTGATATATTTTGTGATTATAATGTGTGCTGCTGGTACAACCAAATGTCCCCTCAGGAATTATAACGTATCTCATCTCATCTAGCTAATAGCTAACCGCTCCACACAGGCGGTTCAGTTCTTCATGCAGCTTGAGATGATTTGAAGTCAAAACGTCTCCCTGACCCTCTCACCCACTGTGGCTGTCTGCGTGCTACAGGAGCCAACAAGTACGACGAGGCGGCCAGCTACGTCCAGACCAAGTTCGAGGACCTGAACAAGAAGAAGGACACCAAGGAGATCTACACCCACTTCACCTGCGCCACCGACACCAAGAACGTGCAGTTTGTGTTCGACGCCGTCACCGACGTCATCATCAAGAACAACCTGAAGGACTGTGGACTTTTCTAGAAGCTGTAGGCGGCGCGGATTTCCCTTTCGTAAACGGTCGTTGCCATCTGAAAGGGTCGATGCCATTCAACGTCGCTCCTGACGTCACGACGTAAGGTCGGTCCTGTTATTAGGAAAAAATGGCGGAACATAGCGGTGCTAATGACTCTGCAGGTGCAAAAAAAAAATCCATTAAAAAGCCGACAGGATGGAATACATTTTTCCAGGCAGTTGCGGTAAAATTTAGCATTATATTGTATTATTATATATCGAACAGCTAAGGGGATTTATTATACAGTACAAAGCACAGACTCGAGTGGCTTATTGCTTTTCTTAAACGGTTACTACGTTGATCTAGCAAGATTTCATTAAACAGCAACGAAAAATGTAACGATATATTCATAGATAATCATTCTTCCGCCAAGAAATATATTCCCTCCATATGAATGGTTACGGTCGTTGCCATCTGAAAGGGTCGTTGCCACTATGACGTATTGCGTCAAAACACACCGCGTTAATAGTTGTTGTATTGTACGAATATTTTGTATTTATATCTTGAATTGCCGACTCTATAAGTTCTTTCATTCCGTTTGTGTCTGCCATCTTAGCCAGTCTTTGTGTCATCATAGTAACCATAGTTACCACGCTGTGATGTACGCGGTGTGTTTTGACGCAATACGTCATAGTGGCAACGACCCTTTCAGATGGCAACGACCGTAACCATTCATATGGAGGGAATATATTTCTTGGCGGAAGAATGATTATCTATGAATATATCGTTACATTTTTCGTTGCTGTTTAATGAAATCTTGCTAGATCAACGTAGTAACCGTTTAAGAAAAGCAATAAGCCACTCGAGTCTGTGCTTTGTACTGTATAATAAATCCCCTTAGCTGTTCGATATATAATAATACAATATAATGCTAAATTTTACCGCAACTGCCTGGAAAAATGTATTCCATCCTGTCGGCTTTTTAATGGATTTTTTTTTTTGCACCTGCAGAGTCATTAGCACCGCTATGTTCCGCCATTTTTTCCTAATAACAGGACCGACCTTACGTCGTGACGTCAGGAGCGACGTTGAATGGCATCGACCCTTTCAGATGGCAACGACCGTTTACGAAAGGGAAATCCGCGTAGGCGGCCGGCGCGATGTCGTCGAGGGAGGGTTGCTCACAAAGTCGTATCTTTCCTTTTGGATGTGCTCTCAAGTGCATAGCGGAGTGACAGGTTACTTTAAGACTCGGTATTGCTCGATATTTTTTACCTACGTTAAGATTTTCGAATATGTCAGTGTTTTTTTTTTATTACATTTGTTTATGGGATAATATAACTGCGCTGTATAAAAGTAGGGATTACTTTTATACAGCGGCACTGCACAACAAAGGCCACTTCTTGTTTTTTTTTCTTTAATTTAGATTTTGTACTCTTCTTTTTTTACCAGTTTTTTATTTATTTTATTTTATTTTGATCATATGCTAGAGGTAGACCACAGTAAAATGTCCTTGATATACATTGGCTAACTGTTTGTTTTGTGTCTTTATTTAATGAAAGATTTTATTGAACCAAGCATATTTTTAAGATTGTATAAATCCAACTAAATTGAGAGGAAAGTGTTTTAAGGTTAAAAGGTTGACGTGGAGTCTGTACTGAGTGACATTAAAATGCGTCTTAAGGACAAAGGATTAATATTATTTACACCCTAATAAATACACACACACACGGTCATTTAAAGAAATGTGCAACGGTTTTAATGTCTCCTCCTCACATTAAGGGGTTTGTTTATGTTTGTGCCTTGTGATCTGTTTGCAGGTATTGAGCTGTAGCCTTGTAGTCTTAGTATGAACTAGGGCTATTTCTGCTGTTCGTCAGTTCACTTGATCAATACTCTTATCACAACTATACTAAGAAGCATATATAATCTATTCAATTGTTGTGAAATAAATCATGTTTTGGGAGGTCTTTCTGTGATGTTCTCCTTTTGAAAAAATGCGTCATCGCCGTGGGACGCAGATTAAAAAGTTTGGGAAACGCTATGGGAACAAAATAGTTTTGTGTGGGAGAATATATGATGTACTACTTAATACTTTGTTTGCACATATAGGTACAGATCAAGCATTTTAATTAAAGTGTGTATCATGATGAGTCTGCATGTAGTCTTTTTAGCATGAATAGAAGTGAATGCCTTATCTAGGTTGCCATTCAAAAGAATCCCACACAAAATTGAAAAAAAAGCATTTAAAAGCAAATCCAACAGAAGTGCCCTGAGCACGCTTGAATGTAAAATACAATGAGGTCGTAAAGAGTCTTCTCTTGAATTGTCTTACGATCTGCATATGAATAGACAATGAAGAGTCGACGGCTTTGCTTGCATTGCAAAACACCCAGATCAGACAGATAAGACGACTCTACACAACAAATGGCATAACAATTGACCATGTGAGGGACTATAGCAAGTGATGGTGGCTATAAAAGGTGTGAAAGGGGGTTGACCTCATGGCATGGTGAAGGTAATGCCACTAGAGGAGGAGGGCCACCAGGTGGCGACACGTGACCCCGATGGCTTCTCAACCTCAGGTCAGGATGCATCTGTGAGTCAACAAAGCCTCATCATCATAATACATGAATTGCCTAAAACGTAAACTATTACTGACTGTAATTATGTAAGATAAGCTAGTTGTTATATACAAACGTAAAAGATGGTTCCCTCTCAATGTTTATCTGGGCTTATCAGGAATACCAATACTTGTTAGTAGGAGAGCCTCTTATAGGCCTATGTATGCGTTTTATGTACATTTCGTTTTAAGTCTAAATGTAAAAGTGACCACATGGCTGTCTTCCAAGAGAAATGCTTAAATTTAACTCAGTATCTTGTTTCAGGGGACCTCCTATTGGCTGGTGCGTCTCAGCTCGCCTCTGATTGGCTGCAGCGAAAGGGGTTAGCATCCCTAAAGGCTGCAGGCGGGCCCTCGCTGCTGCAGTGGGAGTGAAGCCTTCACTGGACAGACTGCACAGCAAAGTCATTAGTTTAGTTTGCATCTATCGGGGATTTATGTCAAAACATATGCGAAGGTGAGTTGTATTGTTATGAATTGTAGTGGTTTGAGTGTGTAGACTGAATATTACAGCCTTTATTAGAGTCAGAGGTTACAGTAGGCTATTACTGTAGCCTACTAATTAATTACAGGCAATTTAACCCATTTTTAAGGGGGAGTTATAGCCTATTGTTATACATTGCAGTGTGTTCAGTGTATGATAAGCCTAAATGAGTTGCATTGCCAATATTATTGCTGTACTAATTAATACATATTTTTATTTTAAAGGAATTATTGACACATTCTTGGAATCCACTTAAGACGCAGATAAAACATGGTAAGAATGTCTACTTTTTGTTATCCTTTTAACTTGTGTGTATTCAAAACCATTGCACTCATGGGCATCTCCAAATGACTCGCCAAGCATCAGAAATACCTACTATTTAGGGGTGGAAGGTAAGCTTCAGATGGTATGAAAACACAGCTTTAGTGTTGTCTTGGTTGTGGACAGTTTGAATCTTTATTTCTTACATATTCCAATAAATTATAATATTTATAAAAAACAAATTAAATATTAAAATAAATTAAAGTAAATTTGGGATGTTTATCTCATACCTAGTCGGTGTGTGTGTGTGTGTGTGTGTGTGTGTTGAAGATGGGGGGGCTCCCTCTGTACTCTGCCCCCACTCTTTTGAGTAAATCCTCAGAAGGGACCAAATGGTGGAGGTCCACAGCTGTGATAACAACACAGCACTGGAACTGGCGGTTTTTACCAATGGATTTAGGCTCTTGACTTACTGCTAAAAGCCAAGACATTTTTAGATAAACCCATGAAAATACATTACACGAAAAATGCATAGAATCATATTTACATGAACATTATATGGTGCTGGTCATTCCTCTAGTGTATAACTCCAAAAAGCTGTCAAGCCGATCCCTGTGCATCCTGTGGTTAAACCAGGGCTGGGAGGATGTTGGCTCCTGCTCCTCTAAAGACTAAACTGTAGTTATGTCTCCTTCCTTCAAGAAGCAGGGTGCATTTCCCTGCATGACATGTGCATCCTGTTCTAAGTGCGCTGGTGTTTTTATTGTTGGATGAAGTTCAATTCGAATAACTTTTACCCATAAAGTTGCTCTGAGGTTTGTCAGGAATGCTAGCCTTGTTATGTAGCCACGCATGCAGAGTGATCTCAGCTGGTAAAAATCCTACCGGCCCAGCGGCGAAGAGGAACATAAGGGAATTGTTGGGGGCTAGGGCAGCCAAGGGTTTGGACAGGGAAAGTCTAAAGAGAGCCTTAGTACTGTGGTCCTGCCACAGGATGGTGTTGTGCTAGAAATACAATGTGCCTCACGTCTCTAACCTCAGCTCTCTCTCTCTGTCCAGCTGTGTCTGGGTGATTCTAGCGTGTGCCTGGGAGAGCAGATGCAGCACATGATGCGCTCCCTGCAGGACCTGAAGCAGACGGGCCGACCGCGGCCCCTGAGCGAACCCTGCGCCAGCTCCTTCCCCGGCCCGCAGCTCTGCACACACAAGGCCCAGCAGCAGCGGGAGTCGCGCGTGACGCGGCTCCGCGCGTCCAGCTCCAGCGAGGCCAGCACTTACGACTCGGCCTGCTGCCTCGCCAGTCCCCTGGAGGAGGAGGACGAGGAGGAGGAGCGGCTGGGGCACCGCTCGCCCAGCAGCCACAAGAGTCTGGACTTCGACTCAGGCTACTCGGAGGCGTCCTGGCCGGACGAGGGGGTGGTGCTCCGGAGGACCAGGAACGTGCGCGTCTCCTCCTCCGCCTGCCTCCGAACCAACCGGGGCGCCTCTGGCCGCGTCCGGCCCAAGTCCACGTCGGATGCGTGTCTGGAGCGCTGGACGTCGTTCGAGGCGTGCGGCACAGAGGACTGGACCGCGTCGCTGCTGAGCCGCAGCAGGAACAGACAGCCGCTGGTGCTCGGGGACAACAGCTTTGCAGACCTCATCAAGAACTGGATGGATCTGCCCGAGTGTCCCGAGCCGGCAGAACTCAGGCCCAGTGCGGGCCGGCGCCTGGCCAAGGACCTGCTGGTCAACATGCGCAGGAAGCTGGTGGGGAGGTCCAAGGGCGTGGAGGTGAGGCGCCGGCCGGTAGACTCTAACATCAGGGCCAGCAGACCCCTGGAGGCCCCCAAGCGTATGTCTTGCCCCGTGGGCCTCCAGGCCCTCAAACCCTTCTTTCACCAGTCCCACACTGGCATTCACCAGCTGGACTCAGATTTCTACCAGTTCACAGCTCTTATGAAGACCGGCAGCCGCCAGCCGATCATATGCAACGATATCATTGGATACATCTGAACAATGCTGCTGTGCTGGGTTTGAAAAAACGACAGCAATTCTGTGCCGTGAATGTATATAGAAGGATATTCTAATTTCACATCTGGTATGTTTGTACATTTGTGTATGTCGCTGTAATAAAAGGTTTTCTATTTAATGTGAAAAATGTGTTTGTCTAAATTCGGACTATGTTCAGAGACCTTAAACAGAACTATTTTCCCTTCAAAACCCTCAATCCATTGAGTTGTAACGTAATGCAGGGTCCTGCTAAAAGCCTGCGTCATACCATGGCTTGGAGCTATGCGAGGGCATAGGGCTGAAAACACATGGCCTTTGTCTTGGAAAACTATGCTAATGAGCTGTATAGCCAGGTGGTGGTGGGGGGGGGGGGGTCGACATTGTGATGCAGAGACGCAGGTGAGAAGAACACACCTGGGGGTGGCAGACTGTTTTCTGATTGCTCTGTTCCTAGCACTGGTTGCTAGGGAAGACTGAATTGAAAGGTTCCCCACACTCTCGCAGTCGATTGGGCCTCAACAGCACTCCCATCTACACTAGGAAGTGTTTATCTAGTCATTATATGGTTCTCCTTATATTCAAATCCCCAAGGAGAAGTCAAGTGGAAGATCAGTGTTTCTCATTGGCAGACTCATCTTTATTTTGTCATTTGGTCAAGAAAACTGCTAATCATCCACCACAGTTACAGCGTTAAGTAAAAATGCCAAGCAAGGTAGTAAAGGAGAATTAACTGTAAGATCAAATCAATTAGACCAGCACTGCCCCTTTAACAACTAAGAATCTGTCATACATATCCATAATACAGATTGATAGCCCCACATACACAGATATAAATAGGAGCTAGATGAAAACTAAAAATACAAGCACAGTTCTGCAAATATCCATTTCCCCAGAAAATCCACCAACAAAATATTGATCAAATAAAAATCCCAATAATAAGTGTGTGTATGGCTTGGCAGGACAGCAATGTTTGAACCTCAGACCTTCAAGAGAGCCTATCACTGTTGTTGGTACATTGATTGTTGATATGTGTGACGAGCAAATCAATCGCATCAAGTGTTAAAATCATGTGACTGTAAACAGTGTAGGCCTTCAAGCACATTACTAACAATACAATTTGAATTTGTATAGTACACAGATGTTTCTTACAGAAGTTAGCAACCTTTGCCAACCATTTAAAACACCATTGATCCGAAAAGCAAAAGAAGAGAGCGCTGTTGTTGTCCTCGCTGACATCATCACTGGAGCAGGTACCTGATTGGTGGAACGGTCACACAGTCTTCGTCTTCAGCAAACGAGGCAAATATCTCCAGAGTCTGCTTGTGTTGAGGAATCTCTGAGCGCGTCACCTGCCTCACCACATCAGACACACTGAGGAGAAAAAGTCATATTTAGTCATATTTGAATTTTAATTGTTATTTAGTAATATAGTAATATTTCGAACTATGAATTAAATGTCCATTCATTGATTCGATAAGATACACTCACTGGTTGATGAAAACCAAAGTCATTTTTATACTTAAGTCCTGATTTGATTATAATTGTTCCACCGCAAGGTGTAGGGTGTCAAAAGGTCATTCTGTCCATTTGTTAAAAAAAATAAACGGTTTGAGTCTGTCAGCCATTTTTAGCTTTGTTAGTTAACATCTTCGGTTGACATCTGTAGCTGTTATCAGATGTGTGTGTGTTTGTTATGTCACTGCGGTTCCTCCCTACAGTTCCTCTCAAACCCAACCCAACACAGGACGTGCAGGAAGAAGGTACGAGAGCTCAGGATGTGGCTACTAGAGGGGCCCATCATCTGTCACACCAGGGTCTCGCTACTCTGCTCTTGGTCCCGTCCCCGGGCCCCTGGCAGACCTCCTGATAGCTTCCTTAGCTCCCCATGCTCCCCTGGGGACTCAGGTATCAACACAGAAGCAAAGAAAAACATACAAAACAGCCACTTCTAAGACTAAAACTTAAGCAAAAAACAGGAGGTGAGAATCTCAACACCCAGATTCCAAAAAGAAGATGAAATGAACCTTTTAATAGCGACGGGTAGGACAATATGTTTCAATATGGCCGTTTATCATCCACCGCTATCTAGTTCTCGTCGTTAATCTTGCTCGCTCCAAGGTGTTGCCGCTGCACATAGTGCATATCCTAGGGACCTCTTTTTATTTTAGTGCTGAGAGTTCCTGGCATGAGACAGCTTGTCCTCTGGCCTCAGGGTGATAGATGATGATGATGATGATGATGATGATGATGATGATGATGATGATGATGATGATGATGATGATGATGATGATGATGATGATGATGAAGTGGGATGGAATATTGAATGTGAGACTAGCCCAAACAGCTGTTGCCGTTGTTTGCAATGCATGGAGGCAGAAGTCTCAATGAAACTGTACTGTCGGTCTTGGACGGACCACTGGAGGGGAACGCGAGGAGGAGACATGATCTTTAGGTGTGTAGGTCTCCAGTGGGGGGGGGGGGGGGGGGGGTGTGAATTGAGGCACGGGGTCTCGTGACAGATCCCTCAACACTCGGCCTCCTCGACCAGCCCAGAGGAAGCAGCCCGTCCTGCCGTTAGTGTCTAAACAAACACGCAGCAGCGCTTCAATGGTGGGTGCAGCGTGCCGGTGTGTGTGTGTGTGTGTGTGTGCCGGTGTGTGTGTGTATGCATATGTGCATGCCCTTGTGTTTTATTTTTTATTTTTTTCATTGAAGATGTAGAAATTGTGACATTCTTGAAATCATTTGTTTTGTGTGTGTACATCATTTTTTACACACTACTTTTCTAAAACACAGGCATTGTGGAAGTGCATGATAATTGCATGTTTGTGTGTTTTTACAGTTTGCCCAGACATACCTCTGCTTCAGTCTGTCCTCATGGCTAGAGGAAGCGCTGTATAGGACAGCAGGCCCATAGTACAGACTTATGACTTGCAGTCTGTGCTTCTCCTGCAAAAGGAACAAAGAGCAATATTTGAAGATAATACTTTATGATAAGACAACACTTTATTGATCCCAGAGGTGGAATGTGTTGCCTTCTGGGTGGCTTACGGTTGTCGGACGAATACCAAAAATGTTTGACAGAAAAGTCAGAATCCACCCACTCCCACTACCGCTGATCATCATAGAGCAGAACTGGCAGGATTGTAAAGATGGCCTCTCCAGAGAGATTGTGTTTGAGCAGACAGGCACCCCCCCCAAACAACCCCTCAAAAGGGAAATGCTAAACCGCTCTACAAACAATACTGGGTCTGTCCTGGTGAGTCAAAGATAAAAATACAACTGTAGCAAAATGGGAGTATTTTGTTTTTGCCAAAATCCTCTTCTCCTTTTGTTCCTCTTCCCCTTTGGAAAACAACTGGAGAGGAACCAGAAAGCTAATGTTAAGTTCAGGGCAAGTATCGTCTTGCATTAAACCACTGCACATGGCGTGCTGGCATTTATCCTGGAGATGACCTATACGCTTACACAGATTATAAGTATGCAGAGATCATACGCGCCGACAGCAGAAGCCAATCACTCAATCGGAGCCTGTCGTAGTGTGTGTGTGTGTGTGTGTGTGTGTGTGTGTGTGTGTGTGTGTGTGTGTGAGTGAGTGAGCGTATGTGTGAGTGAGTGTGTGTGTGTGTGTGTGCTTGTTAAGTGGGGCAGTCAGGCCTGTACCTTCATATGTCGAAAGAGACCTTCCAAGGTCATTTCCTGCTGACCGTCACGCCGACCCTCCACCAGGAAGGCATCCCACAGAGTGTACTCCTTTCCTGCAACCTGCCGATAGACATGGGACACATGTAGACACACACACACACACACACACACACATGCACGCACACACGCACACATTCATGCACACATGCACATTCATGCACACACACACACGCACGCTCACATCCATGCGCACACACACACACATGCAGGCATGAACACATTCATGCACACACACACACACACACACACATTAAACTTACATTAAATTAAACAGATGAATTGTGTGTGTTTTTGTGCATGTGTTGTGTGTGTGCGTGTGTGCGTGTGTGCATGTGTCATGTCTTTTGTGTGTTTTAATCTCTAGCTCCCAAGTGGCGTGACATATGCCAGGACAGCTGAAGCTGCTCCCAGGCCAGCTAGAACCACATTGACCCAAAAGCCCCGGGTCGAGACGCTGCTTCCGTCCAGTGAATGAGAGCTTGTGTCTCTTCCGTCACGTACGCTAAAACACTCACTAAAACACTCGCTAAAACACCACGGCTTCCTACAGCCTCTCACAGGCTACCTATGGAGGTCTTATCAACAGACAGAGAGGACAGCCATAAAAGCCACAGCTCGGAACGTAAATGTGTAGCTTGTGGCCTCGAAGTAACACCACAGAGAGGTTATTTTCCAGACTCCTTGCTAAATTGCCGAACTATGGCACTGTAAACAACCTCTATCTCCAAAGTTCAGGGAGCATATTTCCTTTAGTTTAGTTTATTTTTTTCTGAAAATGTTTGCCTCTGGTATTTAGCACTCAAGAAACGCAATGACACTTGGAAAAGACACAGTTTAGACATGGTCTGCAATGGTTGCCAGTCGAAGTGTATCATTTATTCTGACTACAAGACACAACATGTTATTTTGATGGTGCAAATGCTTCACTACAATGCCATAAATAACACAACCTTGCATTGCACTACAGTAAACTCTAGTCCTCTTACACCAGCAGCTAGGAAGAACACTTCTACATTAGGACAGGAGTAAGACTACCATCCTAAAGGAACCTCATTCAATGACTCATAGCACCAATGAAAGTACCATAGAAGACTATTTTCTGTATAGTATATATAGTAGGCCTATGTATATTTATAGTTTTTTGTCACCTTTAACAATCATTTATCTGCATCTCTATCCATCTATCCATTTATTTAACTATTTTAACTCCCTAGCCCTCTAGAATCACTAGTACTTTTTAAAATGTATATGTTATTTGTATTTTTACTCTGTGTCCTGGGTTTCTGTTGTCTACTGTGAGTTTATTGTTTTGTCTTGTCCCGTCTTGTTGTGCTGCAATCAAATAATTTACCCACAGGGATAATAAAAGTACCCCTCTCTCTCTCTCTCTCTCTCTCTCCTGTGCCCCCCCCAGGCATTGACCCTCTGTTATCTCACCAGATCAGACGTGGGGACTTGCACCTCCACAGAGGATCAGATTCTCCTAAAGCATTGCTCCCCCCCCCCCCCCCCCTCACTCTACACCACGGCTCCCTCACCACAGGCAGACAGCATGCAGGTATTAAAGGTGCGTAACGATCCATTTAGTCTGGTCAAACATAAACACACGCTGTGCTAATGCTACCCCCACCCCCCACACCCCCCCCCCCATCCCAGCCGGATGCTACACGCAACATGACCCCCGCTGCGCGTGTGTTTACGGTAAACATCGGTATCTGCATGTGCCCGGTTTGGAGGGAGCACATCGCCAGCTGACCAGTAATGGGGTTAAAATAAAAAATGGGGGATGTGCTTGGGATGTGAACAGAGGCCATTGTGACATTGTGAAGACTGGATGTAATTATCTGTACTGCATGAGGAACAGCCAGCGCTGCTTCTCCACAACTTGTGGGGTTTGGTTTGGGGGGGGGGGGGGGGGGGGGTTATATTGACAGGCTAAGCACTTTGCCTCAAATCTCACTGGGCCATCCACTGACTAACTAAATTAAAGTTTTGTTAAAATCTTTATTTTACTGAAAAACAAACAAAATGTTTCATTAAAAAAATTATTTTACTCTTAAACAAACTGAAAGTTATATTAAAATCATGATTTTATTGACAAATTAACTAAAAGTTTAATTAAAATCATTATTTTACTGATACACAAACTAAACTTTTCATTAAAATCATTATTTTACTGATAAACAAACTTAACGTTTTACTCTTTTTTTGCTCTACAACTTCTTTCCTCAGGAAAGAAGAAAGTCTTAAATATCATGCGACTGGTGGATGCACCGTAATTAAAACCATTTGTGTGACTCAAGATGGCCATAGGTTTACTATTAACGCAAGTGAAATGATTCAAATGTCTATTTTGTCTAAACTCGTACCATTCTCGTTCCCGAGTTGCAGTAAATGCATTGAATATAACCCCGACAATAAGCAGACTGTTTCTCTTGCTTGTGGATTTTAAACAATGTACAGCTGATGTAGATTTTCAACAAAGGAAGCAGTCCTGCAGGCTATTTTTACTCTTCCCCCCTCCCTTCCTGACTTTTTTAATATCTGTCCCACCACAGAGGCAGAAACCTCAAGCCAATCAGAGACCCCCGTCGGTCTGTAGACCAGAGCGACGTCATCTCCTCGCTCCATTGGTCGGCTGGCAGGAATCAGGAAAAATGCTGGAAGCAGGCCGGCTGCTGGAAACAATTATGTCTCCCTCTTATAAAACTGCCGCAAAAACTTCCCCACTTTTCAAAAAGAGAAGAAAATCAATTCCTCTCCCTCACTGCCACAGGGAAGGGTGTTTTGAACCCTATGTGTACAATGAGTGTTTATTGAAAGACATTAACCATAGCGTTTTTTTAAAAATGCTTGTGTTTGTGAAACAAAACTACTTTCAATTTTGAGGGCACAAGTCCTAAATTGGAAATAGTTTTCCATAAAACCATACCGACCAAATCAAAGAGCACTAAATAGGAAATGATGTTGGATCAAAACTAGCATTGTCCAGTGTGGCAGCTGCTAAGTTTAAACTAGAATAGAAAAAGAGCTAGATTCATAGGCAGTGTTTTAAGCAAGCTGTGTTTTATGTTTTATGTTTAATGTTTGAACTACCTCTTCTCTGCCCTTTTAAAGGCATAGACGCACGCTGTGTATTTATATTCTGTCTTCTCTGATGTTGGGTGACAGCCAAAATATGCTGTCCACATATCACCGGCTGTTATTAAGAAGGGCTTCAACCTTTTCCCCATACTGTAATTAGGCTTCTCAAACTAAAGTAGTTTAAAAAAGTAATTTACGTCTGCTATTCACACCGTATTTTTGTTATTTTCTATAATATTCAGGTATGTTTTGATATGTTTGAAAAATAATACAAAAAAGAAATTCATATTCTATTCCCTTTTATGATATCAAACTATTTCCTTATTTATTGTTCAAGACAATGTTTGTACTTTTCTTTGAGTCGCACAAGAAGTTTACTTTGGGTGTTTCCATGATTCATTTTACAGTAAATCTTCTGGTCCTCTACCAAGTGGGCCAATCCTTAACAGTAATGTGGAGAAGCTGTGGATCCCAGGTACTCTACGCTACTTCCTGTACGGCAGGAAGTTGAATAGTCAGACTCGACTGCTCTTCCTGCGGAAACTGGGATGTGGCACCAGCAAATCAGAGTGATTCACCGGGGGGCAATTCTGCCATCACTGTGCAAACATATTTTCAGTGTGAGATGTCAATGAGTGTACACGAGTTTGCTCGATGACAATTAGAAGGCAGGGAAAGTTGAACAGAGTAGAGGAAGTGAAATAATGAAGTCCAGTGACCCTATGACCACTTGCTCGTAATGGGAGGGCTAACCTGAGCTTGGCTCCCTGATAATCATCACACCAGCGTTTTTGTAGCGGCTTCCTCCTTCCACGCTTGTAATCACAGTGTATGGTGTGAGATGTCGCTCTTTAGGACAATGAGGAGTTCACATTAACAGGAAACTAGGTTCAGAGGGCAGACTTTGATAAGTCAGAAGCTGCTCAGAAGGAGTGACTATATGACACTGCAGTCTTGGATACACAATGTGGCCACCAGTAGAAACGTTTGTGTAACCCCTGAGGGGAGAAGTGCTGTTTTACTTTCCTTGCAACCATTTTCTTTGGTGAGCTTCAAAAGCGAAGATTACGCAAGGCAGATGTTGAGAGATACGTGTGGTGTGGTATCTGGAGTCAATCGTTTCTTCAACTGACCATATTATGAATGTGCGATATTAACATACAATGAACCTATAGCCTAAAGGTGCTTGCACACTCCCCCGACAAACAACAAGTTGGCCAACACTGATGAACTGATTTGTAATATGCAACTGCAGGTGAAAGCAGTGCCAGGTATTCATACTATACGTGCGCCACAAGAGGAAAGTTCATTCGCATTATAATCGTACATAATATTTGGAAATTGGAAACAGTATTTTCCATTGTCAATTTCCTCTTTTTTGTTCCTATCGACAACAGTTATGTCACTGTTAGGACTCCATGACACAGATGATACAGGTCAGCCATGCAGCCAATAACAGCCCATGGCAATGGCTAGCACTGGAAATGGTGTGTGTGTGTGTGTGTGTGTGTGTGTATTATGTCACCTCTGAGGTAAGTGCCAAAGCATGAAATGGAAAGTTTGGACCATTTCTGTGACTGCAAGAGTGCTTGCTTTTACTAGTCAACAGCCACACAAATAAGGCCTGGTCGATGCAGTGCTTCTATATTTTGAAAACAGCAGAATATAGAGAACTACATTAATAAGGGCAACATGTTTCTAACCTGACCAAACAAGCTGTTTGTTCATTCACTGCAGACCGCCTGCAGCCAGTGCAGATCCATATATCTGAAGATATATGCACCCCTCCCCCCTCAAACACAAAAACCCAAGAGCCCCTGTTAAGTTGCATTAAGAAGCCCTGCAGCTCGGATAGGCAATAGGCCATGTGAAGGAGCCAATCTGCCAATATCTGATCACTATTGATCCCTTCACTCTTTCTGATGCGCCACAAGAGACAGATGGGGCAAAACCGCTCTGTAGGCCTGCAGGACCCCCCCCCCCCCCCCCCCCCCCCCATGAACACCACTCATCACCGATCCAGCCGTATACCCCAGAGACAAGACGAGAAACTGCTCCTTCACACGGCTTAGATACACACAAAGAGGTCTGTCACTAGCATGGGATACACCCAAGATCTAAGATTGACTTCCACTGTGATAAGAACTGTCATTATTATTATGGGATGCCTATTGAGACCAGTAGAGCAAACACAGGGTGGGGGGGTGGAGTGGTGGGGAGTTTGACGCACACAAGCTAAAAGCCGCCTGTTCCTTTTGAGAGGCGCTCATTGACGTGTAAAGCAGCAAACAGAAGCTAAGTGGGGGTCTTCTCAGAGGAGGAGATAATAGGTGTGTTCTTCACCTGACTTCGATGACCCCTATGGGGTGAGTCAATATAAAACCCCCCTCCTTGCTGAACAGGGGCCACTGGCATGTTGGAGCATGTAGTGTAGACATGCTCGCAGACGCACACGTACGCACACATGCACACACACGCATGCACACATGCACGCACAAACACGCACGCACACATACACACACACACACACACATCAAATGGATGGAAGTCACAAATGCCTTATATAGTGCACACCTGGCAAGATACACTGAAAGATACTTTGAGTGTCTATTTATTTTATTTCATTTTTGTCTAATATTATCTTTTTTATCTTCTAATAATATTTACCTTCTAATAATGAATGATGACTGATTATCTTAATAATTATTGATTTAAAATGGATGTTGATTTTCATTTCATTTTTTATTGTCTACTGACTCGTTGCAGCACGTCTCTCTCTCTCTCTCTCTCTCTCTCTCTCTCGCTCTCTCTCTCTCTCTCTCTCTCGTGATCAAACAGAGGCTGGAGCCATTTTTAAGTTAACCTGTTCATTCCTGCACAGCATTGACAGGACGTCATGTGCTCTGATACTGCTGTAGTCCCGCTGGCACAATTGATCTCTCTCTCTCTCTCTCTCTCTCTCTCTGCTGTTGGAACCACCAAAGGTCACGCCTGTTTGAAGCGTATAGGGTAACGTGTCGCCAAATGATGTCACCTAAATTGCATTTATTGGTGTCTGTTAGCGTCGTCAGCGGACGATATCTGTGAGATCAATACAGTGTTGTTGTTGTGGAGTTTGGTGCTGGAAGGATCAATGCTGGCTAGGAGCGTCAGTCAGATCATAGTCTGGTGGTGGTGGTGGAGTAACACGTCTATCAAGGAGAGTTACCACAAGCAAAGCACTTATACACTCAAAACCTGGCTGTGAAGTTCACAGGACAAGACTTAAAACAAAAGAAAAGGAAAGTGTGAAGCATGGAATCACAAATGTATGAGAGGCAAATGGTGCAGAACAATTATGTCTTTCTAAATGACATGGGGGGGGGCAGGGGGTTTGAAGTGTCTTTGCATTGACACTACAACTCTACAACTCGCTTTATGTTAATTGCTCCCCCTGTGCACTGGAAGGAGCCCAAGTGGCACTGGACCGAAACGCCAGACAGGACAGGAAATTAGGGATAGCTCCAGAGACAATGGGACGGTCATTTAGGGCAAATGTCTGGCCTCAGAGGTGCTGCCTGTCCCCTAGGACCATCCAGAGGCTCTGAGGTTCTGCCTGAGGTGCTGCCTGTCCCCTAGGACCATGAACAGGCTCAGTGGTTCTGCCTGAGGTGCTGCCTGTCCCCTAGGACCATCAACAGGCTCTGAGGTTCTGCATGAGGTGCTTCCTCTCCCCTAGGACCATGAACGGGCTCAGTGGTTCTGCCTGAGGTGCTGCCTGTCCCCTAGGACCATCAACAGGCTCTGAGGTTCTGCCTGAGGTGCTGCCTGTCCCCTAGGACCATCAACAGGCTCTGAGGTTCTGCATGAGGTGCTTCCTCTCCCCTAGGACCATCAACAGGCTCTGAGGTGCTGCATGAGGTGCTTCCTGTCCCCTAGGACCATCAACAGGCTCAGTGGTTCTGCATGAGGTGCTGCCTGTCCCCTAGGACCAGGTTCAGGCTCTGAGGTTCTGCATGAGGTGCTGCCTGTCCCCTAGGACCATGAACGGGCTCAGTGGTTCTACCTGAGGTGCTGCCTGTCCCCTAGGACCATCAACAGGCTCTGAGGTTCTGCATGAGGTACTGCCTGTCCCCTAGGACCATGAACGGGCTCAGTGGTTCTACCTGAGGTGCTGCCTGTCCCCTAGGACCATCAACAGGCTCTGAGGTTCTGCATGAGGTGCTGCCTGTCCCCTAGGACCATCAACAGGCTCTGAGGTTCTGCATGAGGTGCTGCCTGTCCCCTAGGACCATGAACAGGCTCTGTGGTTCGAACCACAACAAAGAAATAAACTGAGAAGGATCTCAAATCTTCTACAGCAATAAACACATTTTAGAGACTCTGAAAGGCAAACACAGACGGTGTCATTGTCTACTGGTAAACTTTTGTTTCTGAGGTTCACAATCTTCTACACACAGCATGATTCAGCCACTTGCGAACAATGAAACCTTCCAGTTTCGCCTTGACAAATGTGCTCATTTTGAGAAAATAGAGAGGGACATTTAAAAGAAAATGCTCCATCATGTTACCCATTCAGCACAGCAAGTGTACATGCATGCTGTATCCCTATATAGCGCGCTTTCAATCACGCAGCACCGTGACTGCAGTGGCGGAGGAAGTGTGACGCAGGGCTCTTTGTGTGCTAATCGTCTGTTGTTGTTGCCGTGGTCACGGGCCACCTGCCACACTCGGCTACATACAGTGAGCCATGCTGAGGCCCCTTGTGTTTATGTATGATGCCAAGGCTGGTCTTTCTCTCTCTACGTGCATGTGTGTGTGTGTGTGTGTGTGTGTGTGTGTGTGTGTGTGTGACAGAGGGACAGTGAGAGCAGCAGGGGTACAGCTAGCAATTGACAGGTCTACAGTGGTTCCTGGATGCGAGACGTTGACAGGGGACTCCAAAATGGCGTCCTTCAATCTCAATACAACCAGCTCTGTGAAAATAGAGATCCGAGAGGAATATACGGATACACCAGAGGGACCCCAAAATCTGATTAATTTGTGAGTGCAAAGAGCAGGTCAAATTTTGCTATTTTGCATCCCACTTCGTAGGCGTGTCTGACTAGCTGTCAGAACTAACCCAGACAGGGAACACATTCAGCTGCTTTATGAAGGAAGGCCTGCACCTGCTCTGCATGGATCATACAATGTCTGTATGTATATACATATATATATGTTTGCAAGTGAGAAAAACATCTCACTACAAAAAGGTTTATCTTATATTTTTCTTATTTATATTTTGTAACAAACATAGTGTCTTTATGGACAGGACAGTGAAGAGAGACATGAACAAGGTGAGTTGAAGAAGAGGACCATAGGACCACAGATCAGAATCAAACCTACTACCTACATGGTTGCCATACTAGCGGGTGGAGTTACCAAGCCTCCGACGAATGATTTATTTATTCAAAATATTAGTTATTGATTAAATGCTAATGTTTAATATATTAAATGTATGAAGTCCTACATGTGAATACTGTATGTATCCATGATGTGCATACCTCATGGCGGCCTATGTGGGCCGGCCGGTAGGAGTCGGCGGTTAATGAGACTGCACACGCTGAGTGTGTCCCACTATGAGGCTGCATAAAACACATCTTAACAACCTAATGGTTTGCACCTGGGTTCTGGTTAATGCAGCCTTCCAGTGAATCTACAAAAGAAAGTTTGCCCTCACCATCCTCACTGTTATGAGAGGACACAGCTCTGTGGAAAGATGCTCTAAGTTTGATTATTTGTACAATGCCTATTGTGGTTTGTGACATCTTTGATGGTTGCCGTGTTTATCTGAACGCAGTGTGTTGCAACAGGGCTGAGAAGCCTTTAAGGATGGCTTCTTCAACGTGCTTTTTGAACCGCTTGGGGTGTCGTTACAATAAATGAGAAGAGAATTAAGAAGTCACATGACCCGACATTGTGATCTTTTTATATGTAAAAAAAAATGCAGGATTTTCTGTCATTTTACAGCGTTTCAAGTACCTTTTTTTGCAGTTGACTCATGCAGTTGACTCATGATCTGGATCAATTCATTGGAATTGTGAAATGTAAAACCATATGCAACACCGGTAGTTCAGTAGTCTTCATTGTATATGTCAGATCCTATCAGTACTTAGTCTGATAGGTCAGGAACTGTCTGTACCATAGCATGAAGGACATGGTGCAGCATAGGGCCCAACACACGACTTTACAACATGCTGGGCACCCTTACAATACAACCTACAGTTGTATTGTAAAAAAAAGAACAGAAGGCACAAGCCTTGTTTGTGGATCACAGCTTAATCATTATCCCCAGACCACTGTTCACCACTGGGCCGGGGTCTTAGATTACCCTCACCACAATACAGATTCACGCTGGGACTCCCTCAGGAGAACACAGGCCTGCTGGGTATCAGGTTCACCCTCTCTCTTCTTAAGGTGCACCGCAGAGGTGTGTGTGTGTGTGTGTGTGTCGGTCGGTCGGTCGGTCTGTCCCTGTTATTTAGTTGCATGGCAGATGTATGCCCTGCAATTACAAACAAGCTTAAATCACAACAACAGGCTGCGGACTACCGCCGACAACATTCTCTTTCATTGTGCAATATCTTAAATGACCTACTTGAAAACGGCTTTGGTTAGCCCTGATTTTTTTTTCCTAA
>JAOPHQ010000593.1:0-22500 GCA_030340625.1 Merluccius polli
ACGCACACGAGTAGTCCTTAAAGGATAACTTTTCAACCTGGACCAATTTTTTTGCAATTGGTCCAGTATTGAGCGAGGGCTTCAGCCGTCAGCCACAAAACTGGCAGCGATGTACAACTGTAGGACATTAGCACATTAGTTAATGTACAGCGCTCGTTCTGCTACCGACAGGCCAAGAAAGTGTCTGACAACTTTATGGAGAGGATCCCTACAGAGAAATAAAACATGTCTTTACCCTCTCGCTCAATACTGGCAAATGCAATTTTGCAAATTAGCAATTTGCCAATTGCAAAAATTGTTGCATTAGTTGCATGAATCCCCAAGACCCAAAATAATGGGAAAATAGGGTCCAAGTCCAAGTCCAATGAATGGAAGTAAAAAATATAAAAATGAATAATAAAAACTAAGTGACTATCATGACTTCATTCGTTTTAAAAGTTTTTGTCTAAATAATTCAGTAAGTAATGGGTAAGGAGTATCCTTAAGCCGTTTACAGAATACCAGCACTTCCTTTTCAGACTCCTACCCTTCCCTCTTAAGTTTAACATAGTCTCACTTTCCAGTACCTTTCAAGATATCTTATTTTCGAAAATGTAAGAGAAGAGAGAAGCCATTGATAGAAAAAGTATTATTTTTAATATTGCCATTTATGTATGAAAACAGCTTGTTTTGAAAAGAAAGGTCAAGGGAGCGTAAGTTCATAACCGTCATTCCCGTCTCAACCTCAGTCATCCTGGAAACGGTAACATCCATAATGACAAGGAAATAAACATGTGGTCATATCTACCATACAGTACCTGAGAAAATAAGTCTTTTTCAAATCATAAATCTTTTTATCAGTAATTAAAAAAAATTCTATGTTGATTTTCAGGTTACATTTTCTTAGGTTAGTTATCAGCGATTTGTCGTTGTTTATTAATCTTCTGAAACACAGATGTTGCCTTTGATTGAGTAAAAAAAGACAACATTACATAAAAACACAATGAAAGGCAGTTGGATAACAACTGTGAGTTGGCTATAGGGTTTAAAGTGGTCACTTTCAGACGCGCTTACTTTGAATTCACACTGGTGGCACAGAGCGCTCTTACTTTGAGTTTACACTGGCATCACTTCCTCCTGCCTGACACCAGCCATGTCCCCCAGCCACAAGCTATGGAAACAATCCATAAACGTGTGAGCACAGTTTTAACAGCAATAGTGGCATAACAATGATAACTTAGTTGTAGTGTTTTCTGAGGTTACTTGATAAGACAATTAGGCTAATCAAAGAAAGTAGAAATAAACGATTCTATGAAAATGGAAAAATATATATGATCAATATATATTTAAAACAACTGCCATAATAAGTTATGACAGCCGCTTTTTCAATAATCTCAGATGCAACCTAGGAAATACGGCCGTCATAAAAATCAATTCTTTATTCTCTGATCATGAAATGCTAAGTGCCAAATGTTTGCACAAAATACATGAAATAGAAACCATGACAGAAACCAACAGAGCACATATCATTAGTGGTCATAGACATCCAAAAAGAAGACATATACTTCATTTGTATTTTCTCTTACTTGAAATGATAAATATACATTTTGTGATGCCAACCAGGAAGACCTAGCGCTCACGTTAAACCATATAATAATGCATTCTTAGAATCACGAAGAATAGGCTTTAAAAATATTATCCATTATAGAGCTAGTGTCTTTCACCATACAAAGGCCTATTTTGTATTACATGTAGTGTATTTTACCTGGCCAGACCCAAGTATTTTTTCTTACAAAATCAAGCCTTACCCCAGATTAAAAAACAAAAACAAAAAAAACACAAATTTGACAGTTTTCTTCTGACCGTTCATCTCGAGGTTCACCCAGCGTTAGATTGAGCCAGTGCAACCACTGCCACGCCATCAACGTCACGGCATATACATATGCCTGGCACACTAACATGCACTTTTTACCTCGTCAACTGGGAACCGAATCATCATTCCTTCAACATAAACAAATGGTGAACACCAGAGGACACAGCAAGACATCAGTGTAGGGAAGCTACAGGTTAAAAAGAAATGATCTGCCCCACCCAGACTTTATTCATCTAAAGAAATGGCACTTTGAAGTCAACTAGAAAAGAAAGGAAAGACCATATTTGGAAAGAATGAAAAAAGCATTGAAAATGAAAAAAATGAGGAAATAGAGGAAGTGACTTAGGCCACAGGAACAGTCTGCTGTCTCGCTCTGGTGAGTCAATATCTTGAGCATTAGCCGTGTGTAGAGGAAGCCTCTTGCTTACTTTACAGGTAGTGCTCAAAAGACATGGACCGTCTAAAATATTAGAATCAAAATATCAGAATTGTTAAACTAGTTTTTTTTAAATCTGAAACTACCTTAGCAATAAAACATGTTTTTTGGGGAGGGGGGGGGGGGGTTCAAAATATCACACTTCTTCGATTTTCTTCAAGTTTATAAGCTTTAAACTGACATGGATATAAAAAAAGAACCAGACAGGTTCCATGGGCCCATGAGCAACCGCAAACAAGCCGGACTTCTTCACCGCCCTTCTGACCGTTCAGCCCCGCGGGGGGGCAAGCGTCTCATTGGCTCGGGTCCTAGGAGGGAAAGCGGACGCTCCACCCACTCGTTAGTGTTATCGTCGGTCGGAAAAACCTGCACCCAGACATGTGGTCACATGACTAGCAATGGCATCCAGTACCAGGAGTTGTATGAAGCGGTTCAAACACAACCCCCCCCCCCCCCCCCCCCCCCCAAACCCACGAGCGCGAAAAACCAAAAAACTACGAGTCCGTCATATAAAAATACAAACAAGTCTGTAAAGATCGATCGAGGCATCGGAAACACTGTAGAAAATAAATAAAGGCACTATGGTTCTTCAATGTCAATGTGTGTTTCATAACTCCGAGATTGTCCTCTTATCACGCTCCCAGTTCACCAACCTTAGGAGAGAGAACCAACAAAAGAAGAAAAAAAGAAGAAGGAAAAAGGGTCAAACTTCGTCCGGGCGCCGCCGACAAATACAAATGGACTAACATAAACACACGTGCGAAGGATTTCCCCGCAATCATTACAAACTCCAGATAAACTCATAACACTCACTCCCCGAACCCATCTCCGTAACGAAGTAACCGCAGCTCCCCATTCCTGCTCTGCGGTTTAGGAAGTGGGATTAAACAGGACACACACGCACACACACACACACACACGCACACACACACACACTTGGAACGACCAAGTGACACCCAGATGTGTTCCTTATGCGATCCTGTCCTGTGTCTCCAGCTCACAGCAGACAGATGTGTGACGATTGTTTAAGTCAGAGGCCACAAGCAGATGAGGCAGGGGTGCCATTATGTGTCGACACAGCGTAGGATGATGCAAGCGTGGGTTGGCTGATCAAACTACTGAACAGTCAGAGATGAAGTGGGTGTGTGTGTGTGTGTGTGTGTGCGTGCGTGCGAAACGCTTTTTATTAGGGGGAATGTGCAATATCTTGGTGTAGGGCATCCATGCAATATTTGGGTATAGGTCATCAATGCAATATTCTCGGCGTGTATGTTCTGGTGTAAATGGATTTGTGTGCGTTACTGAATGTTGAAGGATAACTAATGGCGACGCCAATTTTTGCAATTTGGTCCAGTATTGAGCGAGAGGGCTTCAGCCGTCGGCCACGAAACGGGCAGCAATGTTAAACTAGAAGGGCATTAGCGCCCCGTCGATGTGCGCCCTCTAAAAGAGCTTGTTTTGCCACTGACAGGCTCAGGTTGTTTTTATAAGTGTCTGACAACAATATGGAGAGGATCCCTACTGAGAAATAACACATTTGTCTTTACCTTTCGCTTAATCCGGTCTGTTTGTTATTGTGTCGAACCAAGTCTCGCCAAGGGGAGTTCAGAGCGAGACTTCTCCATGGTGAGACTTGGTTAGACACAACAACAAACAGATACACATCCTTATCATGCATTAGTCTCTCTCCAGGTGAAATACAGTCCCTGAAGTTTGGGTTTTGTTTTCGGACGAGCCGGTGCATCGCCGGCTTCCGACTCCTGGCATCGCGTTAGCGCGAGCACTCGGTCTCTGCCGCCGTCTGCTCGTTACGGCGGTCTGGTTTTAGAACGGCATCTTGCGATTCTTGTGCAAGCCGTCGTCATTTGCGAGCAGACTCGTCGAAAATCTTTGATCTGAAACTGGGCTTGCAAGGGAGGCTTTTGCTGTCAACGGCCCGGTTTTTTTACTAGACTAGTTTTGATCGCCCTTTTACTCCCCCCAGAAGCCGGTCCCTCCCTTCCACACACACACACCGCTTCACAGTGAATACATACCGATAGTGAGTCCAAGCCATTGGTTTACGTTGTGATTGGTCAGGAGCAGCCATCGCTGTCATCGTCATCCTGGCCAACAGTGTGTAGGCGAATGAGGCTTTCACACTGTTCACTGTCTTCTGGTAACCTGTGTGTGTATGGGGGGGGGGGTTGCGTTATTGTCATGCACACCATCTTGACAACAATCGTTAAGGTAATCATCCCTCTCTGGCGTGGGAGCAGGCGTTCATAGACGATCACAGTGCGTGTGCCGCTCTGCCCCCTCAGAGGGCAGTCAGTCAAGCACGACGTCTGATAACAGACCCAAATTACTAAGGCCATAAGCCTTAAATGAAATCTATTGTCCTTGGTACAATGTCAATAGGCGACAGTGTGTGTGTGTGTGTGTGTGTGTGTGTGTGTGTGTGTGTGTGTGTGTGTGTGTGTGTGTGTGTGTGTGTGTGTCAATCCATTGCTAAACACCATGAAGTGAACCCTTAAGCCTTAACAGCTCTTTACTATTCAATGTGTCATTATGCTGGCTATGCACACCGTTTAAAAGCCGTTGGACGTTCCTCTACCACATTCAGTCAATAATCAGCTAATCATCCTGACCAAATGTAAAAAGGTATTGCATCATTTGCATAAGTCTTCCATATGTGGTGTGTCCAACAGTTGCAACGTCGAAGCCTGCTATACCAGGCAGGCAAAGACACAAACTCCTCGCTGCCAGTGTAGCACCTTAAAAACAACGGTAGGCGAGCACTTCTGCTTTCTGCTGTGGCTCTGGCGCAACGGTTACGATGCGCAGCGTTTACGATGTCCAACGGTTACGATATCCAGCGGTTCCAATGTTTAGTGATTACGATGTCCAACGGTTACGATGTCCAATGGTTACGATGTTTAGTGATTACAATGTCCAACGGTTACGATGTTTAGTGATTATGATGTCCAATGGTTACGATGTCCAACGGTTACGATGTTTAGTGATAACGATGTCCAGCGGTTACGATGTTTAGTGATTATGATGTCCAATGGTTACGATGTCCAACGGTTACGATGTTTAGTGATAACGATGTCCAGCGGTTACGATGTTTAGTGATTATGATGCCAACGGTTACGATGTCCAATGGTTACGATGTTTAGTGATTACAATGTCCAACGGTTACGATGTTTAGTGATTACGATGTCCAACGGTTACGATGTTTAGTGATTACGATGTCCAACGGTTACGATGTTTAGTGATTACGATGTCCAACGGTTACGATTATTAATGGTTACGAACTCCAACGGTTACCATGTTTAGTGATTATTACAATGTCCATTGTCCAGCGGTTACGATGTCCAACGGTTAAGATGTTTAATGGTTACGATATTCAACTGTTACGATGTTTAGCGGTTAAGATGTTTAATGGTTACGATGTTTGGCGGTTACGATGTCCGGCGGTTCGCGACGCCTACCTGTGGATGCGGGGCTTCCGGCAGATGAAGGCGAACAGCCTCCGCAGCCCCACCATCACCGGGTCCCAGTTGTTGTAGTGGCACAGCAGGGTGGCGATGAAGAAGGACAGGAACACAGGGACAGCACCCATGAAGAACAGCCAGGAGAACCGCACCTGGTGGTGGTGGGGGGGGGGGGGATTATTTAGTACACTGTGAGGTCACTTTTATCGACTCACGGTGAATTGTTTAGCATGTGAGGAGTCTCTGCTCAAGGACACCTACAGGTTGGGGAGACCGTTTTTAGTTTAGTTTATTTATTTGACAATTCACTTTAAGCGGACAGTCACATGGTTGCAACACCAATGTACACGCACAATTTGAAGAGCATCAAGGATAACAAAAAAGTCACAGGACTTATTTCCATAGTGGTTGGTGGATGTCGTGGAGGTGTGTGTGTACGTGCGCGTGGAGACATTGGAGTATGGCAACAGCGTCATATAAACGCACAAAAAACATCAATATACAAAAACAACTTGGCTATTAACAGGCATTCTGACAACAGGCGTAGACTGGGTTTGGGGTTTGAACACTGAACCTTTTGGCTGGGAGTCAACCACCTGAAACACTGCCCAGGCCCAGGGAAGTTCTCCAAGCTTTCTCTCGCCAAGAACTTTTCTCAAAAATGTGATGATTACACTTAAAATTGCTGTAATGTTGGCTTTTTGTTTTCTCCTAAGAGAGAGAGTACTGCATCTAAGAACCATCTGCTGTTCTTATCCTTCATCTTAGAGCACTATACCCCCCCAGAGTCACACTCACAAACGTAATCCTGCGGAGCTACTTCTATGACCCTGGGAGCCCGCAAACATTAAAAAACCCCAAGAGGTCATCATCCGGATTCTCATACAATATGGAAAACGGTGTTAAACTCACCTTCTGCATGCAGATGTCGGCCAGAATAGACAGCGGGATGGTGAGGCTCAGCGCCAGCGTCCCCACTAGTGATGAGGTGAGGAAACAGCCCCTGATTGGACGAACAGCACAGCGTAATAAACCAATTAGGGAATTCAGAATTTATCATCAGATGGAATCATCCATCGCCATTAAATTAATACATTATGAAAAAATTATAAGACTTTGAAATAGTCTATCATAAGAAACTGTTAATTTAGCAAATAATACACACATAAAAAAACTGGTATATAGAACTAGGGCTTGGCAATATATCGATATTATATCGATATCGTAATATCGTGATATGGCATAAGTGTTGTCTGTCCTGGTTTTATAGGCTGCATTACAGTTACGTGATGAAAAAAATGAGAAAATACTCTCATACTTCTCATTTGTCCAGTATTTCATTCCCACAGGAGTGTACAAAAATAGGCTTTAACATGTGTTTTTTGTTTATTGAATTACCAGAAAACATGCTATATCGTGATATATATATATAATTATTGAGATATTATATAACATTCATTGGGATAGAAGATTTTAGCCATATTGCCCAGTCCTAAATAGAACAAACACCACAAAAAAAAAAACTAAAACCTGAGGTTATGTAATGAGAATGTGACCGCTGACCCCTGACCCCTGCTCATACCACAGCCAGAGGAACTCCGACAGGACGGTTCCGATGAGCCCGTTGATCAGGATGTACGTCCACACCAGCTGGCTGGGCAGCTCGAATGACTCAAAGCCTGTGTAGTGGAGCACCAGGAAGCCAGGCCACAGCAGCAGCAGGTTAAACAGACCCACAAACCCTACAAGAGACGATACATGGGGGCTTTTATTGTGTAGCATAGAGGAAGACAGGCCACAGCAGCAGCAGGTTAATGTGTAGCAAAGAGGACATTGGGCCAACAGACCTACAAACCCTTTAAGAGACAATACATGGTTTTTTTTATTGTGTATCATAGAGGGAGTTGGGCCAACGGACCCACAAACCCTCAAAGAGACACACTCAATCAATACATGGGGGCTTTTAATGTGTACCATAGAGGAAGTTGGGCCAACGGACCCACAAACCCTCAAAGAGACACACTCAATCAATACATGGGGGCTTTTAATGTGTACCATAGAGGAAGTTGGGCAAGCAGCAGGTTAAACAGACCCACAAACCCTTGCAGGGACACACTTCAACTCAATCAATACATGGGGCTTTTAATGTGTAGATGTAACAATGTTAACATCTCCACCCTGGCTTTAAACCAATGGTCATAGCATATGTAGATAAATGGGCCAACACACAGCTGGCTAATGTGTTTTGTCACTTTGGTGCGACCCATTCACAGCTGTCCTATGAGTGGTCCCGATGCTAACCGTTTCGCTTGGAAACATGTGACAAGTGGGACGCGCTCTGAATGGCTGAATGAACTCGACCTACCAAAGAACATGGGGATGTCGAGCTTGTCCTCGCGGTCCACCCTCCTCTTGATCATGACGATGTACACGGCATACAGAGCAGCGCCGGCCAGAGACCACAGAGACCCTACAGGAGGATTAAGGGGCAGTCACACAGGACACGCACGCAGGCGCACGCAGGCGCACAGGCACACACACACACACACACACACACACACACACACACACACACACACACACACACACACACACACACACACACACACACACACACGTCATTCTTGTGCAATACAAGTGTATATATAAACACACACGTGAAGCTATACTTATATTTGTGCTGAAGTGTACATGCTCATTCCAGTTTCATAGTCTGTAGCCCTCTCATTGCCCTTTCACAGCCTACATCATTTTATAGTTCTTAGTACTATTAGTTCTTTACTCAGCTTGTAAATGTTGTTAATTAATGTTTTGATTTAATTCTTCTTGCGCAATATTTTGTTTTACTTCTTTTATGGACTAACCTCCCCAAGTCACTTTCCTTGTGTGTGCAAAATAAAATCATTCTGATACCGATTCTAAATGACAGACAATCCCCTGGCTGTATCAAACAGGTCACCAATGTATAAAAAAAACAACACAATACTAGATATAAGGATCAAAGATAAACAGGACTTTTCTGGTGATCATTTCCCATGATGCTTGAGGTTACGATTCTGGACACTTACAATTAAGTGTTGTCTTAGAGATGGTTATGGTTAAGGGATCAAGGATGATTCTGGGCAGAAATCGGTATTGAGAAATGAGCAGGAAGCAATGCATCATGGGAATCATCAATAGATGAGGTAAGTCTGTGTATCGTTGCACCCAGCAAAGAGTCACAGGTGTCTGGACATTTCATTGTCTCCATGGTTACCTATGACGCCATTCCCATCGGGGTTGTCCATGCTGGAGAGGCTGACCAGGGCTACACCTCCCATGCTAAACAGAGAAAAACTTTATTTAAAAAAAAAAGAAAAAGTTCACAACACAAATACTGAGGATTTCACACACTTAAAATAAAGAAACTAATATAAAAGACAATTTGTGGCAAGTCTAAATGAAAAGACTGGAAATTAAATATTTGATTGACAAGAGTTTGTTTTAAAAAGTAGCCCATTCTTGCCATACCGTTAGATTCACAGGACACATCTGACGAATCATTAGATTTGTTTTACCCCCATTCAAAAACAGATAACTAGGCGAGTTGAACAGAGTACTTTAAGTCAAACAGTCTAACTGTGTAAATCTGGAAAACGTAAAACCCAGACTCTCATGTGATGCGGCCGTTAAGCTAAAGGTTTCTAAAGGTTTCCCGGCTGCTTTGTGTCTTATGACATCCGGCGCTGTGGTGTACCTCAGGGCCACGGCTAACAGTTTGGACAAGGTGAAGCGGTCGCTGCTGTTACTGGGGAAAATGGCCGCCAAGATCAGCGTAAACAGACCTGGGGAGGGAGAGGAGGTTGTTGAGCTCAGTCACTTACAGTTAGAATAGGAATAAGGACAGGAGTGCATCCACAAGCTCTTCAGATACAGCAAAACAAAGATTGTACCTCTGAGTTACGTTAAGGTACACCACGTACATAGTTGCTAAATGACATGAAATAAGACAAGACAATCCGGGTTTTTTTTAGCGATGGGTAATTGAGTTTGCCAACAAAGTTATTGAATATTTTTAAGTAGACAGTGGAGGCTCTGTATGGTCTTTTTTAATCACATCAAATGTCTCTGTGATATTTGCCTCCCGTGCAGCATATCAATATCGTCACGAGCGTTACGTGAAAGGAAATCCAGTTTTCCCCGTTTCATTGAATATATTCTCTGTGGGAAGTTATTCCTCTTTGTGGTCTAGGAATTCAAATGTCCAAGGGTAGACTGACCTGAGGTGGATGACAGGATGTTCACTATGGCAACCTGTGTGTCTGACAAAGCCTCCTGGTAGGAAAGGTTAGCCAGGAACCACTGGGGAAGAACACACAACGCAGAAATGAACATAACACAGAGTTAGCATTCAGCCATTGGGTGACTCCTACAGTCGCCCAGTGGGAGGCCTGGGCTGGGTTACGCCAACAGCCTACATCCGGTAAGCCACAGACTTAGACTACAGAACATTAAACCCTGTTTATCCTAGCCACCAAAAGCTAGCCCCCCCACCCCTACCACGAAGCAGAAGAAGAAGCTGATCTTGGCCACGTCGGTGACCGTCAGCTTGCCGGCGGTGCGGAGCATGTTCTCGTGGTCCTTGGCGGCGGGGTAGGACATGCGAGACAGCTTGGCCTCGAGAGCTTGGGTCGAAGGGAGCTGTCGCACCTCCATGACGTTGCTGAAACGCACCCGCTGCTTTTTAGAGGCCGCTGGAAGGAAGGCATAACCCTTTTATTGCTCAATCATTCATCGGGGGTTGACGCACACGTTACAGGAGCTACATGTGACACATTTACTGTACTAAATCATAAAATGACCATGATGTGTCATCAGAGATTTAGGAAACATGCCAAGTCAAAATACTGGCTTCTTCTCCGACAACGACGCTACAGCCAGTATGTTCTCCTCTGAAATGTCCATCCTGGGTCAGACTGTCTGTTTTTGTTTTGGCCTGTGCTTCACTATTTTCCGAGTCGACTCTGCCCACTGCCTGATCGTCTCCGAGTTGACTGCTGGATTATAATTTGCAAACAATAAATGCATTGCAAACGTATACATTAGCTAGGTCAACTTAAAGTGAAGGACTCGTCGGCCCTCGTCATTGTCAAAATAGAATAGCGGCGCTCGTCTCAAAATATAATGTTGCGCTCGGCTCGTCTTGCGCTCACATTAGTGCTTAGTGTCCTCAACCTGGCAACCCGCGTGAGGAGGTGGCGGGCATATAATACCCTTAAATAGGACTAATGTATACAAATTGTGTCCTAATAAACTAGCTAACTAAACGATTATTGGCTCACAGGTCATATCACGTATTTATTGGATGTTATGCTTGTTACACAAATGTTATGCTTGATGAACATTGAAATATTCTTCAATGTAGACAATTTAAACACTGGAGTTAAAAAAAACCCATTGCTTCACATAATTACATATGTACTCACAAGACTGATAGTCTCCGTTAGACGAGGCAGAGGAGGACGACGACTCTAGGGGCATATCCTGAAACCGTACTGGTACATAGAGCGGCTCACTCTGAGAGAGAGAGAGAGAGAGAGAGCGAGAGCGAGAGCGAGAGCGAGAGCGAGAGAGATCTAAGGTAAGCAGAGCCATCCACTAAGCGTGAACGTACATTTTCGACCCGAGTCTCTCACCAGTGAGTGGTTGATACTGGCGTCAGCAGTGCACGCAGCAAAGTATGCCTCAGCATCGGCAAACTGTGGACACAGTAACGATGTTCACTGTTAGATTCCTGTGTGGGAGTAAGGTGAACTGAGAACACTTAATAATCCACTTTACACTTGAAGCACCGACAGCCGAATTAACCTTTCGTTCAAGAAGCAAAACATACACTCTTTCTGGAGTTTCAATTAAGCACTAAAAAACATCAGAATCACTTTGTTAACTCTTATTTTTGTTTCTATTCTTTATTTAATTGTATTGTCTTTATGTTGTTTACATTTAGCACCACCCAACAACGCCCTTTGGGCTTTTTTATAACCATCTCCCAATCATTTACCCCTTTACCCCTTTTGCTATGTAATGTCTTTCTTGAAATATTGCATGCAATAAATAAAAACAAAGCAAAACACTTTGACAGTTTTAACACTCCCCAAAATGATCATCTTTTCTTTTTCATCACCGCAGTACAGCAGCTCCCCCTTGTGGCGAGACGTGTGCCATGACGACTTACAAACGCAGTGTGAGGTCGCTGCAGTGAGCCGGTGCACTGCTGCCTCCACGGCCTCCACAGCAGGAAGCCCAGCAGGTAGAGCACAAACATGGAAGTCTTGGTGAACGTGCTGAAGAAGGGCTTGTTGTACTCCTGCCGCTTGAAGATATACTGAGAGCCGAGAGGGGAAAGAACAGCTGTCGCTATAGTACAGTGTCAGTGGTTCTCAACTGGTCCCGCCTCAGGACCCACATGTGTCATTAGCCATCAAGTCACGACCCAAAAATAAAAAATGGATTCATCAATATTGCGGAAATCAACAATGCCGTCATGTACTGTTAAAAACATTGAGCGAACAAAAAGCAACAATTGGGGCTAAACTCAATGAAATAGTAAGGCATTGAAACGTGAATTAACATTGAAACATTCGTTTACTTACGGGCTTCTTTCTAAAGACTATGGTTTGACATATACGCTGCGACCCGCAAACCTCTGGTTTACGTCATACACCTAAATCTTTCCAACTGCGTGTGTGCGTGCACGCCTGCGTGTGTGCACTTACTGAGGTGAGCTCGGAGGAGGCCACCCAGATGACATCCACTAGCAGGAGGATGACCACTCCCAGGGCCATGCGTCTCCGCTGGGCCGCCGAGGCGCTCTGAGAGCCCATCCGGTTCATGATGAACACCCACACCATCTGGACACTGCTGCGCGCACACACAAACACACACACAAACACAAACACGTGTGAAATGCACGCTCACGTGCACTGCCGACACATAATAGCTTCATGTCTTTCGGATAAAGGCATCCTTTAAATGACTAAATGGTAGCCACAGTATAAACTTGGCCAACAATATATAACATGCCCACATTCCACTTAGCAGCCTCCCTCGCTTTCTTCAAACCATCGTTTTGTTTTTATTTTAAATAGTTTAGTACTCGCTGATAGTACTTAACATTTGATTTCTTCCTTTTATTTGTGTTAACATTCTTTCTTCACTACATTAACGGTACATGAGAGGGCGGGGGTGGAAGAAATCAAATGAAGAAATCAAATGTTAAGTACTATCAGCGAGCATGGACAACAATTGTTTACTATTACAGGCCATTATGGTGCTGACGATGACGTCATTAACTTGGAGAACATAAAACTGACTTTCCTACAAACTGTACTGTTGGCTCAAATACAATACAATACAACAGTGACAACAACAACAACATAGAAAAGCATGGAAAACAGCACAACAGACACGTCTGTTAGAGGAGCACAAAACATGGCGACGTTTTTTTTTTCTGACAGTACCTGTCAACCCTTTTAGAGAGGATTCATGTGTGTGTGTGTGTGTGTGGGGGGGGGGGGGGGGATAACCCGGCGAGGCCTGGAGTCACACCGGACCCTGGGAGAAAAAGCAGAGGAAAACACAATAACACATGTTACAGCACATATGGGGCCAGCGACTCCTCCTCACACTGCATGGCCCTGCAGCCACACTGTGCAGCAGCACCAGTCTGCTGTGCAAACACACACACACACACACACACACACACACACACACACACACATTTAGTCTTGCTTGTAAAACCGGCCAGCCAGTCCAAAGTGTGCATTATTCGTAAAGAGTCACCTGTAATAAAACAGTCATAGTAATAAAGAAAAGGCACCAATACCTGTTGTTGTCATTCTTATTGCAAGCAGCACAGGCTAACACACACACACACACACACACACACACACACACACACACACACACACAGACTAACACTACACACACACTACACACACACAAACTGCACGGTTGTGTCAGCGCACCACGTGATTTAACTGCGATTGCAGCGAAAACGTCAAACGTTAATAAGCTTTAAGACAACCGACCAAGCTAAAAAAAACGTTAACACCCCCCCCCCACACACACACACACACACACACACACACACCCCTAACGCTACGTGTGTTTCTACGTGGAAGATAGCTATATGCTAATGTTTTGGGGGCAACATTGTCCCGTGACAATACACTACAAAATAAAAACACATTTACATTTACCTGAGCAGCCGCAGAGCAGCGTTATCTGGCGCTGCGTCCCGTCATTACGGCCTTTTTCTGGCTCACCTACGGGTTAAACACGGAGACGACGTCTGCGAGGAAAGCCGGAGTGATGGTAAACATTAGCACTGTCGCCCTTTTCCCTCCCCCCCCATCATCAGGTGACATCACTTAACTGACGCGCACGGGATTCTGGGATATGTAGTTGTATGTTGCGTATGTACTTGCGCGCGAGAGAGAGAGAAAAAAAAAACGTTTCAGGAATGTGCGATATTAGTAATAAATAAAATACATTTATTATTATTTATAAATAAAACACTAAATAAAGCATAGTAATAAATATAACACATTTATTATTATGTATTAATAATAAATAAAACACATGTATTATTATTTATTAGTAATAAATAAAACGCATGTATTATTATTTATTAGTAATAAATAAAACGCATTTATTATTATTTATTAGTAATAAATAAAACACGTTTATTATTATTCATTAGTAGGCTAATAAATAAAACACATTTATTATTATTTATTAGTAATAAATAAAGCGCATGCGGCATGTGTAGGCCTACTGTGTGCAGCTCAGTTTCAGTTTATTCACAAAGCAGTTAAAAATACAAGCACAGTCAGTTAACTCTTTAATGGAGATGTGTTAAAATGGGACTGGGAGAATAGTGCCCCACACATTAAACAGACAGTATTCAAATATATGTTATGTATGTATATATATTTATATATAAATGTAACTGTTGTGATGTTTTTTCTCTGTTGTCTATCTGGGTGGCATCATCCATCTTTCCTCCGCACTTGGAGGCTTACGGACGTTTGGTGAAACCATGTCGCTGAGTAGTGGGTGAAGCGGGCACAAGGCCCACACAAGAGGGACAAGTTTATGCAGTAATTCACATTTACTGTGTGGGGGGGGGGGGAGAGATGTTACACCTTGGGCTGAAGAAACCAGACAGGCGGCTGAAGGATAACAGATAAGGAGGTCACTCTGCCCTCGTACATTTACTCTCCAACATGAAGAGTTGGTGCACACAGTGAAGTGGACAGTTACCAACACAGGAATATAATAAAGAATAATATCAAGTTCATATTGATATAAACAACTCCTAACACTAACACATTGTCTAAATTTGAAAAGTGCATACCGTAACATTTACAACCTACAAAACACCAAGACTCACCAAAGACCCTAAGAAGACTAAAAACTAAAAAAGACCTAAACTTAAGAAACTAGATGGTCCTAAGAAACTACTAGATGGTCCCAAGAAACTACTAGATGGTCCCAAGAAACTACTAGATGGTCCCAAGAAACTAGATTGTCCCAAGAAACTACTAGATGGTCCCAAGACATGTATTTTATCAGTCTAAACATTGACTGAATAGGTAAAATATAAGATACCAGATACTTAGCTTTCCTTTAAATACTATAATATTTCAAATTTAAACAGGTTGAGTAGGCTCTAAAATGAGTGTTAGGACCGCGGTTAGGACAGTAGTAGCAGAAGTAAAAAATGATTATATAGTTATAGTTAAAGATTTGTCACTTGTAAACAAGCTAAACAGAAGCTTGAGCTGGTTTGCAAAGAGCTGATATTCTTGGCTCAGTTGTCATCTTATATTTACTCACTTTATGGTTTCCTCCTCCATGCACTAACCAATTGCATGCGTTGTTCCTTGTTTGGGCCTAAAGATTAGACGCCACCTTTGTTGCCTTTCCCTAGTTTATTACTAGCTGGACATAGCGTTACACCACACTTATTCTCCTTCTCCAGATTTCCCCAGATAATAAAGAATTGACATCTTAAACATTAAACCTATATCAGATGTAAGGCAGAGAGAGATTTTGTGATCAAAAACCAATTGTCACCTTATTAATTGAACTGATATAAAACAGGCATAATAACATGTACTTATGAGATACAATTATCTGCAAAGATCACTGGCTTGAGGTAGTTTACACATGTGACCAATACCAATCTAGAGTAAAGCAATACATCAAAGAAAACAAATACCCGTACCAAATATATGAGTTAACATAAAGATGTGTGACCACATGGATGAGCAAACAATGAACATACATTCAACCAATTGAACACAGCAATATGTGATTGTGATACAGGTTGTGTGGGTGAGGGTGTGCTGGGGAGTGCCAGGTAGGATAAATCACTTATTAGGCCCCGACCAGTGAATGACCCTGGAAAACTTCAATAGAGAAAAAATATTGTTTAGCAAAAGAGCACTTGTTAAAGCCTTGAAGCAGTCACATGATTACCAAACATCATATATGATTGTACATCCCTTGTATGCAGATGTTGAGTATACTGATGAAAGTGTAACTTAGGAGTCGGTCATCCTGACTACAAAATGTGTCTTTCATCCAGAATGAGGTCCTTTGGTGTTTTTCCACACTTATTTCATTCATATAGGCAAGATAATGATTATACTTCCTTTAAACGTATATCCTCCTATAATACGCATATGCCTATCAAATTAATAAATAATAAACAAACATCAAAATAAAATGCAGAACATCGAAACATCAAGTAGCATAATACATTCATAGTTCCTATGTCTGATCGGTTGAAGTTATTTGATTAAAAGGAGTGTGCTAGTCTTCGAAGAGAGAGACTTTTCTCTCTGAAAAATGAAGTTAATTTAATCTGATTGTCATAAGGCATCCGAACAAACACAAAATACATCCTGATGATTTTCATTATATTTTGGGTGTTTTATTTAACTTTTGCATGCCTGTGGTGTTGCCGGTCAAAAATGAAAAAATGAATGGAAAATGAATGAAATGAATGGTGAATGAAAGGTGTGACGACAATTCGTGTATAAAGTTCAGCCATGTGTATTTGCATGCATGCATGCATGCACACACACACACACACACACACACGCACACACACACACACAGAATAGGATCCAAACCAAGATGAGGGCCAAAAATGTTATCAGGACTACCACAGGGTCAACTAGATATCCCGGGTTTGACGACGGGCCAGTGTACCGCCCTCCCCCCCCCCTGGGGCGGGGGGGCACTTTATGAACAATTTAATGATCACTGAAAAGGGCAAACATATCGTTGTGTGTGTGTGTGTTCCCGTATATGCAGTGTTTTCATGACCGTGAGTGAGAGTGTTAGTTGTGGTTGTCAGGTGTGTTTCTGTCTGTGTGGGTGTGTCTAAATAAAGGTGACTCCCGGAGCCGTGCGGTGTATGGGGCACGGCCGAGTTGCGTGCGCATTTAAACCTGGGCTCCTGTCTCACTCCTTCCTTGCCGTCGCCACAATATACAGTATATTTCTATTTTTGTTATTGAGAAAAGCCAATGTGCGGTCCTGTGTGTGGACAGCAGGGGGCGGTAAGGAGGAGGCGGAGCAGACCGACACACACGTGACTGTTCGGAAACAGACCGGTGTGACGTTTGGGAAACAGTCACTGGTTCGTCCGGTCTTCCCTCTCTCTGTATCCCCCTCTCTCTCTCTCTCTCTCTCTCTCTCGTCTTTGTCTGTATTACGGACCCCCCAGGTGTGTGCGGGAGATGTGACTTTAATGGGACTATGGCCTCAACCAGTCTATAACCAGTGGTCTCAGTTGGACATGACGTGTCTGCTGTATCTGCTCCCCGTCGTCGTTGTCCTGGTGACACAGTGTGCACATGGTAAGTTGTGTGTGTGTGTGTGTGGGGGGTGTAGTGTGTGTATATGTGTGTGTGGGGGTGTGTGTGTGTGTGGGGGGGTGTAGTGTGTGTATATATGTGTGTGTAGTGTGTGTGTGTGTGTGTGTGTGTGTGTGTGTGTGTGTGTGTGTGTGTGTGTGTGTGTGTGTGTGTGTGTGTGTGGGCGTGGGTGTGATCACAAAACGAGTCGATCACCGTTTATGTGTCGGGTGTTGAACGAAGCTCGGTCCAAATGACGTGGTGGTGGTGGTGGTGATGATGATGATGATGGTGGTGATGGTGGTGATGGTGTGGTGATTGACGTGTGTGACGGTGTGGTCCAGGGCTGGCGGCGCTGCCGGCTCCGGTCAACGTCTCCATGGACTCTGAACTTCCACCATCAGCTGAGCTGGGACCCCGGGCCAGGGACCCCCCCGGGCCGGGGGACGCTGTACCACGTGTTTGCCAGGTGACTTTACTGTGTGTGTGTGTGTGGGGGGGGGGGGGGGGGGGGGGGACTTTATAAACAATATAAAGGAGTGATCCCTGAAAAGGGCGATACTGCCGCGGTAAACAAAGCCAGGGAGTTGGCTTATATATATATATATATTAGTGATGGGCCGTTATAGCCCCCCCCCCCCCCCTCTCAGTGCCACTGGGTTTGTTGTAGAAACAACAAACCCAGTGGCACAACTATCGACGGTGCCCATGAAGACCAACAATCGCCCCCCCCCGTCAACAATCGCGCAGCAATCGCGCCCCCCCCCCCCCCCACCCCCCCCCCCTCCAGGACAATCACTTGAAGTGGCATAACTCATTGACACATGAACTATGGACCTTTGTTTACGTACTTGCAAGCCTCCACTTGCTGGCCGCCCACATGTGAGACTACAAAGTTGCGTGCTGATCTTTCTTTTGTATTTCCATATTTAGGGCTGGGCAATAATTCAATATTATCATTTATCGTCGTTCAATGGTATTGTATTGGCATGCAATTAAACTATCGACTTATCGTGATACCCAGTTTTTTTTAGATTAGATTAGATTCAACTTTATTGTCATTGCACATGTTACAAGTACAAAGTAATGAAATGCAGATAGCATCTAACCAGAAGTGCATCAGTAGTGATTAAATAACTATGGTACAGTATATATATATAATTAGACTATGTACAGACTATATCATAAATATAATAAATCTATATATTGTGATTACAGAATTAAAATAGTTATGATATAATTTAATGGTATGTACAGTAGTGCAGTGAAGTGAGGAAAGTCCAGTTCACTTCCTGTTCACTATACTTTAAAAGTCAATTTCCGTCAATGTAATGACCTTCGGTTAGACTGTTTGGAATGGTATTTAGAATTCATAAGCACATAGTGATATTTATCAATATCGTGTAAATTTCCCCATAATTGTCGTGATAATACCGCCCTAGGTTCATGGTATTTCTTTGTTAAAGTGTTTTCGTCTACGTTTGAATAGGAACTAAAAGTAAAGTGGACTGTTCTGTGCAGGTCGTTTTGTGTTTTTTATTGCCTGGATTGGAACTGATTTGCATGGGCAGTGTCTGGCATGTGACTGGTGTACATGACTCATAATGTGGTTGCTCCTACACCTACTTCACTATTTAGCAGTGTCTGTATGGGGCCTCATAGTGGAACCATCGACTGTGGTTTCAAGAAAAAAACGTTTTTCTCACTTCACCTTCTGTTCGGTTAATTTCTAATAAGCCAGGCTAAAGGTGTGAGGAGATTACAGTAAGCTAATTAATGTTGTGAATTAAATGATTATTATTGCATTACTTTTACTACTATCAGTCATACGGTACATGCGTTATTCATACGGTTTACATACGTCATTAGACCCTTTTATCCAAGGTGCAGATGCATGCAAGGGTTGGGTATCTTGCTAAAGGATGCCTATAGGTTGGCTGAGACTGTTCCAATTTACCTTTTAATTATTGACTTGCAATATGTCTAACCCGGCGCTCTGTCAGAATCGGATCTGCCAATCTGCTAACTTATATTATATCTTTTTAGGTTTTATCTTTATATTGCCATTGGATCCAAACACTGTGATATCAAAGGATGCACAAAAAAGGGATTTGTTTTCTAAAAATGGTTTGTGTTTTGTTGTTTTTCTCATTGCAAACAGGAATTCGGCGTCGAAGGGTAAACGTTCGATACCGAAGGTTTTCAACAGAACCAGCTGTGTTCTGAAGCTGAAGAAAGAATCTCAGTACCGTATCTCAGTCCAGACGGTCTTCAACCGCTCCCTGGTGTCTCCTGAGTCCACGGCTATCAAGTTCAGCCCGTACAAAGACAGTACGTCAGTTCGTCCATATTGGACGGTATTTCAGTGGTGTATAATCTTATTTTTGTTTGTATCTGTGTAGTGGTGAATATTAAAGTATGTTCTCTTCCTATTTGGCCATTTAGCAGACGCTTTTATACAAAGACATTAGGGGCCGATGGGGGTTAAGGCATCTTGCTCATGATGGAAGACTGTGTAGACATTGGGCGTCAAACCCAGAGCTTTTCCGCCCGCTAGCCAGGGCCGGGCAATATATCGATGTTATATCGATGTCATGTTATGAGACTATATATCATCTTAGATTTTGAATATCCTGATATGGCATAAGTGTTGTCTTTTCCTGGTTTTAAAGGCTGTATTACAGTGAAGTGGTGGAAAGAAATGAGAAAATACTCACTTTTCATTCACACGAGTATACAAAAGTAGGCTTTACCATGTGGTTATTTTACATAGACTATTTATGTATTGAATTACCAGAAAGCATGATATATTGTGACATATATCGTTATCGCGATATTAAATGACCTATATCAGGATAGAAGTATTTTGGCCATATCGCCCAGCCCTACTGCTAGCCCCGTCTTCATCGAATTCGTCTCTCCAGCTAAAATAGGTGCTCCGTTGCTCAGCCTGGTGGGAGGCGACCATCGTCTTGAACTCAACATCACCCTTCCCAAGGCCCACCGGAGCGCCAAAATACCAGCCAGAGACATCCAGAAGTTCTACGGCGCCATATGTACAGTCGAATGGAAATTAGCTGGAGGCCCCGTGGTAGGTATACTCAGTCCGTCACGTTTCCCGCCACATAATGAGCCTCTTATTTCTATCACTACTATTCGGTTGTCATTTATGTTTTGTGTTTTTGTATTTTTTGTTGAAGGTGCTATTGATAGCATTCAGCCACTAGATTTCACACTCTCCCCTCCCATTTGCGTTCACCTCAGCACCGCTTTGGCTCGAAGCACACTTCCTCTCAAGTGGTTGCCAGTTCCTGCATATTTTGTGGACGAGTTGAGTCAGACTCAGGTGGACTCGGTCAAGTGATTCATATTTTGTGGTAGAGCAATTAATTCATGTTGCAACATGTAGCTATACATTAGCTATAGATTTTAGTTACTTTGTGCAGAGTTAAGCCGGGCGCTTACCATCAAACTCAGTCATTTTTACTATTGGCTCACAAGCCTTGTTAGAAGCAGGAACCAAACGTCAGACATCTTAGACAGAGGTAAACAAAACATTCAATTTGGACGCAGCAACATTTTTGAGTAAAGATTAATTAACAATCTTAAAATGTTTTAAGGAAAAGTGATGCTTTTATTGCACACCTTTCTCAAAGCTCTGTGGATTTTTATTTAGTTTTTTATTATTTGTCTACATACAAATTATATCAATAAGATCTTTAACATTATAAATGTTGTATTGATTTATTATGATTTAAATTTTTACCTTTTTTTCATTTGACCTTTTTATCTTTTATTCATTATTATTTCCTTACTTTTGTATTTGTAGATGGGGCTTTGGGTGAGAAGAGTTGCTTGAATAAGCCCTTTGGGTTTTTCTTTTGTCTCACCTGCAGAGTGGTTTTTAGTAATGCCCTTTTCCGTCTTTGTAACTAATTCTGCCGTGCAAACAGCAAAACAAAAACTATTTAGGCATGTATTGTATCACTTGCACATGTGTTTCAGTGGCGGTAGTTCAATTGGTTGCATGCAGAAGACTTTGCATTGAGTCTTTCATTCTTTTGTTCTTTTGTTTGGAAGATTGCCTCCAAAGACACGACTAATTCCAGTGTGGTTCTGGATAACCTGGAGGTTGGCAAGGAATACTGTGTGCAGGTACACATGAGGATCCGCATCAACCAAAACACTAAGCCGTCTGGCTGGGTGTGTGCATGGACCAGTGAGCCAGACTCTAGCCAGGGTAAGTGGTAAATGGTCTTTAAAGGACAATACCGGTCTGGGTGATCAAACCATCGTAAGTAGCCCCTTTTACACAGCCTGTTCAAGGCGGGAATGTTTGGGTCTGTGTAAAAAGGCAAAGGCAAAGTAAAAAGGCAATATTTTGGGATCTCTGTATAAAAGGGGCTACTGTCATTCTGCCGAAGAGCATTTAGCATGAGCATGCCTCGCCACCAACGTAAAAAAAAATAGCAGTCTTCATGAGACACACGATTCACTATTTTTTTCACCACAAACTCTGTACTGTCAGGGTAGTTTCCCCAGGCCTTGAAAACTGCAGTAATTAAACCACTTCTAATCTGGATGCTTCAGCAATAAGTAACTACAGGCCCATATCAAAACTTCCATTTCTGGGAAATATAATTGAGAAGATTGTCTTTCAACAAATTCATGTTGTTTTGGTGCAAAACAGTCTTCTGTCTTGGTATTACTGGACCTCAGTGCTGCATTCGACACAGTTGATCACAACATACTGCTCGACAGACTGGAAAAGTGGGTGGTGCTAAATTGGTTCAAATCCTACTTACAAGACAGGGACTA
>JAOPHQ010000593.1:27500-102500 GCA_030340625.1 Merluccius polli
ATATATTTGCCGACCTGGGCTCCGTATTTTCTTAAGTTTAAATAAGTATGGCATCGCAATATCGTGATATTGAAGTGTTGTCTTTTCCTGGTTTTAAAGGCTGCATTACAGTAAAGGGATGGAAAAAAATTGAGAAGATACTCATTGTACTTATTGAATTATCAGAAAACATGCTATATCATGATATATATCATTATCGAGACATTAAATGACCTATATTTGGATAGAAGATATTGGCCATGTCGCTCAGCCCTACACCACAAAATTCAAAGACATTATTTTGCGTCCGTCCCGACAGGGCCGTGTGCTTTGGCCTTCACGCTTTTATTTTGCTAAATAGCATGAGTCATGGAGCACATTTATTGGTGACACAGTTCACACAGGTCCATATAGTTTACAGCTTCTGTGATGCCAGCAGCCCATAATACTATTTTTAATAACCGGCCACTGGACTGTTCGTCATCGAAACTAATGAAAGAATTCAAATTCCTTTATGTCTTTTTCTTGTATCACAGTTAGTTACAAATAGTTACAAATATTTTCTAATTCCTTATAACAGAAGTCTGGCATTAGAAAATAAAGACTGCTTTTGTAATTGTTTTGTATTGCTGACTGCCAGGCTGAATTTATGGGTCCACAGCACGCTAATGATTATTAGTTACTTTCATCTGTAATATTATTGGGTTTTATTGACTTTTAATCAGCTGAAATTAAAATATTCGTCTGTGGTCCTTTGAGCATGTTTTTGTGTTGTCAATCAACATCTGGTGGATAGTTGTATTTGACTGTTGTTCTGTATTTAGGATTTGTAGCGCATTGATTTGCAACTGTTAGAGGCAGAGGTGTCCCGTGATTGATAAATAACGCACACCCTTGCAACATTTTTTGACCAATCATCAAGTTTTTAACAATGCTGCGGTGTCAGCCAAGGCTCTATAGAGAAGGCGCTGCCTGGTACACTTCTGGTTCTTCTAGCAACAAGAGTAATTCACAATGAGGCCAAAAGGGCAAAATAACATTGGCCTCCGCTCCCATGGCCTTCCCTCTTCAGAAAGGGAGAGATCCATGTTAGCCCAGACAGATGCCAGATAAACATGTCTGGATGTGGGAGTGAATGTATCTCAGAGTCTACAGAACACAAGGACAGCGCATCTGAACTGAGCACACATTTGTCATTTCCCATTATACAGGCTCTTAAAATGAAATGTGTTTCTTGATCCATGTTGAAGGGGCGACTGGAAGCCAGTAGCAGGCTGTGTCCTTGTGGAGCGCCCGCTGGTTTGCAACCTGACCAGAGCTTTCACCAACCTCACACACTTGTACTACAGCAAGGTTGTTGCAATACTACGGTCCCAGGCCTCACCTCCTGCCTACCTGCATGGCATTTGGCCTATCAAACAGAGTAAGTGGCCAATGTGCTTTAACATTTTAATCTTTTAATTTTAATTTCAATTTTAATTCTAATTTTAATTGTATTGATCTTGTTTGCTTTTTTTACTCTTGCATTGTATTGCCATTGTAAAGAGTCTTTGAGCGTCTAGAAAAGTGCTGTATAAATAATATGAATTATTGTTATAAACATACAAGGAAGTTGATAGATACCACTTGTACCATAGATGCAGTATAACAATAATTCCAAAGGATATATTAGGTGAGAAGGGGATATATTAGGTGAGGGGTTTCTACAAATTGCGACTGCAGTTCGTATTTGGCAAGCCTAAGCCATCATACTCATAATAAGGGGGATGCTTTCCGAGAGGTCAGAGGCGTGGGGTACGTTTATTTATATCCTCTCTGTTTGTGATGTCTTCATCTCTTTCTCATTAATGCGAATCAGGCGACGGGAACAGATGGACGCTCTGATTTGGAGTTGCCACTCCAGGCAATTGCTTTTCATTATTTTCTAGTACTGCTACAGAAGACGTATTGAGTTGTTTATGGAGCCCCACTTATCATTCCTCGGGATAAACAGTTAAACATCCAATCCCACCCTTTGTAAACATAAGAACATACTGTGAAAGCCATGTATTATTTTCCTTTTTTTTTAAATTAATTTCGCCATTGAACAACCTCCCTCCGTTTCCCCCCCAGGCGCGCTGCCGGCCGTGCCGCTGCTGACGCTGACCGCCTGCGACGGGCGCCTGTGCGTGGACTTCCACCCTCCCCCGGAGACGCCGATGGACATCTACCAGCACTTCCAGCACCAGCTCCGTGTCACCAGCAGCACTGGCAGCCAACTTTTCGAGGTGACTGGAGGCCTTGAGCTTTGGTTTGGGTCAGACCTTTTTGCTCGCTCCATGTTTTTAGCAGTACCTAAAGGCATTGTTGATTACTGCAATTGCAGTTGGCGAGCCATTGACATCCATTCTATTCCAAATGAGTGTTTAGCAGCTCCCATAGCTGTGTCTTTGTTTTGTCTAACACAAGTTAGCCTTTAACCTGTGGTTAGCAAACTGGTTAAATCCTTTAACATTTCTCTATGTATATTTTTTGTCGATACAGTGTTCCCTTTTTTTCTGTCTTCAAGCATACTAATAATCAAATGAAACCAACAAGACGTGGTTGAATGTTGTGGCCGTCCCACAACCCACTTGGACTAGTTCCCCCGCCATTACCCACAGCCGCAATCCAGCTGCTGTTTATAAACTCTTTAAACCGTGTGTGTGTGTGTGTGTGTGTGTGTGTGTGTGTGTGTGTGTGTGTGTGTGTGTGTGTGTGTGTGTGTTTGTGTGTGTAGTGGCCAGTGCGCACCAGGTCCCTTGACCGGGAGGTTCTGACGGGCTTGGCCCCTGGCCAAAAGTACTGTGTCTCGGTCCGCATTTTGGACTCAAAGGACTCAAAGGCACATCGAAGGAAGTCGGAATATAGCCGGCCCCAATGCACTTACACCACCGCCACAGGTGTCGACGCTAAAGGTACGCACTACTACGGATGTGTGTGGAAATCATATTCAGTTGTGTGTTATGTGTTAAATATCTATTTAATGTGACACCTCATTCAACCATGGAGCCTTTTAGACCTTAGACCACCTCAAGTTAGCTACAGCAGCTCTTTATTTATTTTTTGTCAGAATAATGACAATGTGTATCAAAATTCGGATATGTCAAAATTTAAGAAACAGCATACATACCGGAAATATATTATACCATTATATCATTATTAGGGGTGTCACGATTCGATTCTCATTTTCAATTTAAACAAACAATCAACATTTTTTAGTCTTGAGTCAATCAAGAAAAGATCATTGGTTTTATGCCCTGACAACTTCAAATTCTTCTTTAAAAAGATAGGCTACATGGTATGTGTAATATAACCACTGTATTTCTTTAGGAATGTACCACACTAAAGCCAAATGGTAAAATGCAAATAATGTATTTAAAATATAACTGTTTAACACAAAAACAAACTAGATGACAATTGAATTTTTTTCAATCCTGTCGACCCTGCTTTTGATTTCGATGATCGAAATTTCGATTTTCGATCGATACTCGATTTAAAATCGGAATCATGACACTCCTAATCATTATATACATATATCAATGTATACATGCACTATATATATATACATATGTCTCCATGGTTCTGTCCTCAGATGTGTGCATCTCGGTGGTCTGTTTGGCGGTGTTGCCGATCCTAGCCATCGTGGTTCTGCTGGTACGGACCAAAGTAGTCTGTCTGAAGATCCCCCTGCCCGCAGTCCTGGTACGTAGTGTCACCGCAGCCGTATCCGCGCCGTTGTCATATACCCTTTTTACACCAAAGAGCGTGTATACAGTTTTTTTAAGCGTGGTTTTGCTGGTCAAACAGGTGTGTTGTTTGAGCTGGGGCTGGGCGATATGTAATACGTACGTATTGACATATCACAATGGATTTTTAGGAATTCAGTTTAGTTGTAATTTACTTTCAATGATTCTCTGTTGCGTAGAACAGCCTGTGTGCTGATTTCTATTATATTTGAACCGGAACGAAGGAAGTGCAGATAATGGCAAAAACGTCTGTTCTTTCAGAACTTTTTAATTTGTACATTTTATGTGCCTTCCTATCTACTCACGCCACTCCCGTTTTCTGTTTTATAACTAATGTTTATTTGTGGTTATAACTAACATTAGTTTATGATTGTTATTGCCTGAACTGGGGCTCCGAACTAGCCTAGAAATCTAGACGCCCCTAGCGGCAGCAAATTTAATTTGCAGCCAGGGGGTCTAGCCCTTTGTCGTCATTTTTCGGTGCTGGAAACAGAAAATCTGTCAGGCCAATCACATCGTGAGGGGCGGAGTCGGAAGCCGGGCTACCATGACGACAGAGTTGCGACGGTTCCGTGTTAGAGGGAAACAACGGCTGCTGCTGCTGGCGAACGGCTGTCTTTCCACTCAGCTTTGGCCGCGACTCTTCAAGACTTGAAGTTAACATTTTATTTGAGAAGAGAACAAAGAACGGCACTGAAGTCTTTCCTCGAAAATAAATATGTATTCGGAGTTTTGATTAATTACGTAGTCAGAGCCGTCGCTCTGACTATGTCACATTCTTCGTTGCTCTGATTGGTTGTAGCGCTATCCTATTGCGTGCAAAGGGAACTAGATAGACAACCGTTTATCCCGCCCACACTGCCAATGGAGCAGTGCCAGACCTTACATCTTTCTGATGTGGGTCTGGCTTGCCAGGCTAGCTCCGAACCTGTTCAAGGAACAAAAAGGAAAACCATTTTACCGTGGGCTCGTGGTAAAACGGCAACAGTAAAAGGAGGTAGCAGAAACGGTACCTGTCTGTCTGTCCTTGTGTCCATCAGCAGGATATCTCTAACGTGGGCCAGCTGGTTGCCACACAAGCAGCACCCTTTGTTCATGGAGGTCCTGTTCCAGCCGTATACTTCTTGTTCTGAGTCCGTTTATTCACAGTACATGACCTACTGTCAGAAGTCAGACACTTCATGGACAAACCCAGTAGCGTGCGGTGAGCCTCAATTTCAGTGGGGCGAAGCTACCCGTGTGGCCGACCACGCCCACAATATGTTTTTTAATGTGTATTTTTGAGCTACATTAATAGATGCTAACTAAATTAATTATGAACAAAAATACCGAACGTGCTTTGAAGCTTTGAACGTGTCAGCCGCAACACATGCATGATGTCGGGCGAATTAGTATGTGCAATGGAAACACCAACCAGGTCTGGAATCATCTTTAGCTCGAGCTGTATAATACAGTAACGAAGTGTATAGACCCCTTCGAGTGCAACGTCACAGAAATATGCGCACGCGTCTTGGGGTCAGAAAAACACCTACTCACATAGACTTCCACTAACGAAGTCCAAACAAAAAGTCTAAAATGCCGACCTGTAGCGCTGTTGGATGTGAAAATAGGACCAGCAGTGGCGTTGACCAGATTAGGACATTGTCCACTGGTTTAAGAATAAATAAATAAACTTACCCCGCCATGCAGGTGCAGTTAGCCGTGTGAATGTAGCACTTCTCCTTGTTGTCGATCACCCATGCCTTGTACAATGATGTCTTCTTCCCTTGACACTAATTAACCCAATCTTTAATGGAAGCTGGGTCTGGCAAACTATCGCCGTCAACCAATACCAATGTGTTGAGATATTATTCCCGGTCCATATTCGGAAATATTCTGAGGAGAATCGTTGACAGCCATGTTCTTCACTTTGTTTTCTGACCCCATTAGGCGCGAAAAGACGTGTGCGCACTCTCGTGGCTTGGAATGTTTACAAACAATGAAAGGGTCTATTGGCGGAGTAATTCTAGTTGAGCATGGGGCGGATAAGTTGACGACCATATAGGACTCTATCAGCGCGGGCTGAAATCCCTATTGCAGCCTGCAGGGTTACGTGATGAACATACGGAGGAGCGCGACCGTTGAGTTGAACCGCCCCAACATTGAAAGATTACGCTCAAGTAGAATTGCCACCATCCAAAACTTGATGTCAACGTACCAAAAATAGTGTAAAGGTCTACAGAAACTATAGATAGTTAATGTGATGCAAATATTATTAGAAATAGATTCATGGAGCTGGAGCAAGGATTTTTAGAGGAACTATTTTTTTGGGAGCCTGCTATTGCAAGTAGGTGGTTCGTCGCCCCACCTGCCCACATGAGCCGCACGCTACTGGACAAACCGCTTACTTGCCGGAGGTCTGTGCACTACTGAGCGCATGTTCTAGTTCCTTATGTTGTGCCTAATCCATGTAAGGGATGTTATATGCAAGGTGATTTAAGTGTTTTTGCATTCATTGTCCATGAGGCCTGGAGGAGAGACGCCGCTAAAAGTGATTAAAAATAACGTTATTAACCAGACCGGTTTCGGGAAGCTAATGTTGGGGGCGGAACACAACAACAGAACCGTTCTCATAACGGTTCTGTTCGGAACGGTTGGAAAAACGTTTTGTTTTCCTGTTTCAAGAAGCTGGATTTCCAAGTTAACCGGGTATGTTAAGTCAGAATTCGGGGAAAGCCAGAATTTATGGTTTCAGATACCAAGCTTAGACTAATCTCAGTTCAGTTACCATGGCCACTGATTCTGTGAGCCTAACCTGGAGCAAACCTGGTACATAGCAGGTTAGCGCCGAGATAACCCCGCCCAAACCCCCGCCCCCGCTCCCATCTCATTGGTTTTAGATAATGGCAACAACTTTAACGTTAACGATCAACTTAACGTGACGTTTCGAAATTGAAGTAACAGGCGATTTATATGCTTACACACTTAGTAAAAGTGTGTTCACCCACACCTACACTATTTAAGCAATTATTTATGTGACACACGCCAGCCTTTCCATGGTGACAGTGCAAATGAACCGACGAGGCTTCAACCAATGAGAGCACTGAAATAGCAACGATGGCTTTCCAAGGAATCCCCTGATCGATCACATGTTCAGGGTGCGGTAGACGATGGCTTTTGAAACGGTCCAGGGGAGCGCTCGCTTGAGTCAGCGTTCTGGCTTAGGCTTAAACATATCCAAACCTGCTACTTGAAACAGGGCCCTGGGTCTGCATTTATTAACGTTGCGTATGAAGAAATCTGTGCGTAAACCATGCGTGCGCATTTTTCCGACAAAACGAAAAACATACAAAATAAGTATAAATAAAATAAATAAATATCAAGTATTTTTATTTGCACCCATAAATGTATTATATAAATGTATATATGGCTGTATTACGTAGTTATTACACACGCCTGCACTGGCGTTAAACTGACAAGTATTTTGTCTAATTACATCGCTCTATTGTCAACTGTAACTCATATCAAGGTGAAGCTCTACCCTCGACACCGCGACAAACCGTCAGACTTTTCTTGAAAAGCTCTGTCGCGCCCAAACCTCAGGTTTTATGCACACACCTCTCGAAAGACGTTTGCAAAATGCCGTCTGACTTCCGTTAGATAGGGTTAGGCTTTAACGGTGTAAAAATCGGCAGCGCACATGTTGTCTCCTCTCTAAAACATGGCTTGTGAGCATTGGAGTTAAGTTATTGTCAAAAACATTTGGATTTTTAGGACACAGCACTTATTTATATTTGACTTGTATGTCAAGTTGGAAAAAATACAAGGCAGACACACACACACACACACACACACACACACACACAGAAAAGCTGTGTGGGCGATGCCACTTTCAGCTGCACAGTTTCACTGACAAGACCCCCAGCAAGTCATCCTTTCTCACCGTCTGTATAACGCGGTTACGAGGTTTAGGGTTAAGAAACAATGTCAGAATCAGCTGTAGTTTTTAAAACTAGTTTTGCTATTTTGTGTGTCAAGTTTTTTTAAGAAATGCAAGGAATTTAATTAGGATTTTCATTCACCCTCAGTGTTCGCACACAACAGCAAATAACAATAAAAAAGTAAATGCTAAATAGTCGAGACTAAAACAAATGAATGTCTAAGGAACAATACAAAAGGAATGTTGACAGTGAATTGCACAATAAATAGATTTGTAAAAAGTAATATTTGATTATTTAAAATACTTGAAATGTTTTTTGTTTTTTTTGTAGCATAATATTCTCCTGGAAATATGAACTGAGCATTGTTGTCATTGCTGAATCTGGTTTCAGCAACCAGATCTCTCTTTTTCCACAGGTTATCACGAAGAGGAACCACTATAATAAGACGTGTGGTGGTTGGGGGTGAAAAAAACACAAGTTTCACTTCTAGATTCACTACCTATCCTATACCTTTCACTACCTATCTATATTTTTTGAAAGTTTGTGTGCAAGCGTGAGATAGTTGGGGGTGACTTGACTACCTTATACTGGCACACTGGCGTTCCTGCACAAATTTACCCTATACTAAATCATCACTAATTTAAAAAGGATTGACAAGCTGTAAAAATAATTTACAGTCATACATGGTTATCTAGTTTCTTGTGTGAGTTATCTAGTTTCCTGACTCTGACTGTGTGATCGCCTTCCAGCTACACTTCCTGCAACAGTATGTGGTTGTAATGTCATGCGACTTCCTGTCTAGGCTGCAGTATACTGCTTGAGGTATTAGTCACCACCACCGCTCTTCAATTTTCCGTATTGTTTTATTGAGGTGAAAATATGTCACGGACGGTGGTGATAAGAATATATGACTCAAGGTTATGAAACCAGTTTTTATACATGGTGTGCAATAACACATTTATACGTGTATAACGTATGAATAATTGCGATCAATAATAATTAAAAGTTTAACATAGGGAACATAGGGAATAGTACTATATCTTACTCTCTCTCTCTCTCTCCTCTCTCTCTCTCTCTCTCTCTCTCTCTCTCTCCTCTCTCTCTCTCTCTCTCTCTCTCTCTCTCTCTCAGGTGTTTATCTATCCTTTGGGAAAATCAAGGCTTGCTGTACCAAGGAAAGAACTTGTGTGCTCCCACATACACATCGGGGCAACGCCGCCCTCAGCTGGGGGGACGGGGAAATGCACCGAGCGCGAGGACAGCAGTGACACAGAGGAGGTCACAACCAATGGGAGCGTGGCATCAATTGGAGGTTACAAGCTGCCCTCCGCCTTCTCCTCCTCCACCTTCTCCTTATGCTCCTCATCTTCCTCTTTCTCGACACGTCCCCTCCTTCAATCTAAATGCCCGCCCCCGTCCGAGGGTCACATGTATCCTGACATGTGCACTGATTTCGAACCTTTCTCGCTGTTACACCATCGCTCCGAACACCGGAAAGAGGCAGGGGCTGGGCTGGGCCCATGGGAGGGTCGCGATGACGTGAACCTCCTCTCACTGACCTTCGGGGAGGACGGGGCTTACAGGGCCAGGACCCCACCGACTGCCGACGAGGAGGAGGTAGCTATGGAAATGGCCATCTCTGATAAGTATGAGGAAGAGCCATGTGGTTATTTAAGACGTTAGGCCTAACTGGCCATTCCAACTTTTTATATGCCACAAATTCTATTTTTCTTTTGGTTTTCTTCAGATCACTAGGAATTTTTCATTTGGAAATGCAGTTTATTTTTCCTCTGTTAGTATTCCACTGAAAACAACCATGCAGGTGTGCCATTGGAGAGATGCTGGTGGAGAGATGCTGTCATTAACGGTTGTTTGAGTTAGTTTTAATTTTATATTGAAGGTGCTGATCCATGTATTTGACCTTTGACCAAGTTGCTGTTACAGACTTGCCAAGCAACACATTCGCTCGGTGCCATTTTGGATGCATGTATTACTTGCTGTACAAAAAGACATTAAAAGAGTCATTAAAGCGTTGTCAACCGTTGATGATCTTGGCTAATTACGACCTCCAGATGTGCTTTAGGGGCGTATGTCTAAAGTAATTGGAAAATCTCCAAAGCACTTTTTACATTGTTACAGCCTACATCACAGCATTGTTGAATACTTGATTCTGATTGGTCAATAATGTGCCAAGGGTGTGTGCATTATTTTTCAATGCACCTCTGCCTTTTAACAGTTGCAAATCAATGTCAACTGTCCACCAGATGTTTCCTCGACAATGCAAGAACAACAAATGCTCAAAGGAGTTGTGGTTTATTCCTTACATAATCCACGAGGTCAGCCGCGTGTTACAATATCTGCATTGGAATACAGTATTTCTACAGCAGTTGGTGTAAGATACACCAATGCTATGGACGAAGGTTACGTTTAAAGAGACGTTTTAATAATTACAGGATTGCTTTGTATGACCACGGAAGTTTTATTTTTAGTTACATGTATTGTCTGTTACAGTTTGTATGCATTCAAGAGGTTTACATCAGAATTCACATTGTAATCTACTCAGTGATCATATGTTCCTCTTTCTAGTAGCAAATCATGCCATGACATTTCTCTGTTTCTGCCCTGTATTGTAAAAGTATTTACACATATGCACTCCAATACACTCGTGGTCAATGTATTCTGTACCAGTTACACTCATGATGCACATACTGAGCGAGTACTTTGTTATAAACATTCAGTTCCATAATAATGTCATATTTTTTTTACTTTTTACTAATGCGTCTTGAATCCACTCTGGCAGACTAACACGACAATGCTATAATTGACTTGTTTTCTTACAGTGAACAATAAAAGTACAATGATAACTAACCAGTAGTCAACATTTTTATTTCACATCACTACATTTGACTCCAATCTCACTGTTTTCTTACCTTTTTTTTAAAGAAAACTAAACGAAACCAGCCTGCACATACACATTCCTATAAACAACCTGCGTTGCGCAAGAAACTAACCAAAATGAACTTAAAGACAGCAGCAATCAACACCAGCTGTTTAGGTCCACTCTTCCCTGCGCGTATCCACGGCATCTGAGCTTATCTGTGCTGCCGCTGCGAGTTCACTGACTTGTTGGGTTTAAAAAGCACATGGGTGGGACTTCGGGGGAAACTGAAACTTGGCCCTGCACCTGAGATCAACGGCACGATTCGCAACATCACCGCGCTGCCTGCCTGCTCAGCCTCCAATCTCCCCCAGCCTCTCTCTGCCTGCGCGTGGTCCTGATCTGAAGCCAGATCCAGCGCCATGGCCGTACGGATGGTGGCGCTTCTGCTGTCTTTTCACTGCGGTAATAAACGGGAGGAATTATGGGGAGAGCTGTGCAGTCTTGAGGAGCCAGAGATGAGTGCCTTTGTTATTGTTGTTATTTTGTTGAATGTAAAGGATTGACAAGGGGGTGGGGGGGGGGGGGGGGGTGTTTGAGGTGTGAATATGTTTTGTTGTATGATGTGTTGAGACTTCAGAAAGCTCAACAAAATATGTGTAAGACAATAATTATGGATGGAATTGCTCTCTGACTGCTATTTATCGCTTACGGTAAAGATGATTTGTTTTTTTCTCCCTCTCGCTTCTTTGTTTCCGTCTCGCCCCCCCCCCCCCCCCCCCCCTCTTTGTTCTCTGTCACTCTCTTAATTTATGCTCACCATGGTTCTGGTTCTCTCTGGTTCTCTCTGGTTCTCTCTGGTTCTCTCTCTCTATATATATATATATATATATATATAGGAGCGGGCCTCTCTTTCCCTGCCCCCACCAATGTGTCCATGACCTCCGTCAACATGGAACATGCCCTGCAGTTCCTGCCCAGCCCCGGGACCCCCAGCCACACACAGTTCAGGGTTGAAGTCAAGAGACTCAGGTAGGCCTGCTGTACACACCGCTTCGTAACACAGCTCAATAGTTACACATCATTAGAATTAGCCATTTTATTCTGCATCTTTCCACAAAAACCTTGTTCAAATATACAAAACATGAAAAGTGTCTGGGCAGGCCTAACATTTCAACCAATAGTAACACACATTGGGGCCTGGATTTTTGACCAGTCACCTCCTCCTGTGTTACCTGCTGGGACCTATAACTGGCACATTACACAAGGATCTCTGATGATTCTTATACAATGAAATACTGAAACTTCTTAAACTGTCTCCTCTTTAAATTACTGTTTTGTATTGAAGATGGTCACTGACCAAACGTTTTGTTATTATTAATACAACTTTGAATTTTGTGAATGTGCAGCCAAGCCTGTTAAATACCGTGTTGTTTCCCTACCTCCCTACCTAACATGGAAATAGTTACATGTATTAGATTAAGGACAGTGATGTAAAAAGTCATTAATAGCTGAATGTATAGTGGGGGCAAAGCTTCGAACAATCAACAGTAGAAATAGTGAATTGTTGATGTTGGCATGACATAAGTAGACGCAATGCTCACGGTAGCATTCAGTAACGTCTAACGTAACATAATATTTTACGTTACATTTGGTGTATATCCACTCGCGTTCTCCGCTCTCTCTATTTAATACTGATTAAAACAAGAAACATTACAGTCCCCTCGTCCGCCCATCCGTTTGTCTTCCAGGCGGAAGAGCTTGTGGAAGCCGGCAGCTTGGTGCTCTAGTCTGGAGGCCAGCCAGACCTGTAACCTCACCGCCCTCATGAAGGACCCCTGGGACCACTACCAGGCCCGGGTCCAGGCCTACAGCCCCGCCGGCGACACCTCAGACTGGGCCACCACTCGCCTCTTCCAGCCCATGAAAAACAGTGAAAGTCCCCACTCTGGACCACACACACACACACACACACACACACACACAATTTTAGCAAACATATGAAGTCGGTTTGACACGATTATCCGTATTTCTTACAATATGAACTTCCTTAGTGCTTAAATAGAAGTATTCCTACATACTCCCTAACCCTCCCCCCCCCCCCCCCCCCCCCCCACACACACACACACTCGCTCTCTCTCCCCCATTCCCTCAGCTGTTCTTGGACCCCCGGATGTGTTTGCGTCAGGCTGTGGGAACTGCTTGGTCCTGCAGGTCAGACCTCCGACCTCCAGGTGGCAGCTGCTGAGGTGCTACAGACACCTGCTGTTGGTGGTCCGCAGGACCAGGGATGGAGCTCAGGTACAGGGTCACCCAGGCAACGGGGGGGGGGGGGGGGGGGGCTCTTAATTTGCTTGAGTCACTATCCCTCATGTGCACGGCCCTGGGGGTCACCAACAAGTGTGTGTGTGTGTGTATATGTGTGTGTATATGTGTGTGTGTGTGTGTGTGTTGCTCTTAAACTACATCGGTAAAACTCTAACTTTTTCGAATTCCATGTCTATTTTCCCCTTCTGGCTTCGTAGCCAAGCGGGTGAGCAATTACCGTACGCTCACATTGCGTCGGCGGTGCAGCTAATCGAAGCTACGCCGTTTCTGACCTTGAGGAAGAACAAACACGCCAACAAAAAAAGCGACGGAGGGGGCGGAGGTTCAGACCACAGCCCTAGATGTAGTTAGATGTAGTTAGATGTAGTTTATGAGTTGACTTTCAGATGTATATTCATATACTTTTGGACTGTTTTCCTGCCAATATATATTTGGTGGGTGTGTCGTGGATACATCCCTCTGTGATATACAGTATTATGGTTATTTCAGATCCCGCCGTCCGTCCCTTCCAGATTTTGTCATTCAGGGGGGCATTATTATAGAAGTAGGCTGCGAATGCTGAGGTTTTCAAACGTGTTGTGTGTGTGTGTGTGTGTGTGTGTGTGTGTGTGTGTGTGTGTGTGTGTGTGTGTGTGTGTGTGTGTGTGTGTGCGTCTAGTTCCACATGTCCGTCGACTACACAGAGGAGACCGTGATTAGCTACCTGGAGCCAGGGGTGGAGTATTGCGTGGCGGTCTCCGTGGAGTCATACATCTACCAGAAGTCGTCCCCCGCTAAACGCTACTGCGCCTTCACTAGCCCTCCCCGGGCTAACAGCTCAGGTACAACAACGCTGCTCGGCGGACAAGAATATCGATTACACGACACGGGTCATTTCGTTCGGTCCTTAAACGGTGAAAATGTTAAACTTGCCATCAGGTCCCGAGACAAAAGACTCTCGACTATTTTGAAAGTTAACCAGGGTTCAAGCTCCTTGTTTGGTATGCCATGGTATATACCAGGGTGTCCGCGCATCCTTAAAAAGTCTTAAATTCATGTTTCTAAATTTAAGGCCTTAAAAAGTCTTAAATTCGTTAAAAATGTCATATGCTGGTCTTAAATACTGTAACTCAAGGTCTTAAATTTGTCGGGGCAGGACTATTTATTTTTGTATTTTTCTCGCGGGACTTTTCGGGAAGGACATAGAGACGTAGAGAGGCTTCTTTCTTGCTAGCTGCATATATAAACGGTTATCAGCGCGCTCCCTAGCTAGTCTGCGACAATGGGTAAGTGCAAATTCAAGGACAGTTGGCTGGAAGACGTCCGTTTCCGAAGTTGGCTCGTGTCTGTTGCCAACCCAGAAGAGGTCAGATGCATTCTGGGTAAAAGTAAATTCAAGCAGAATGAGTCTCATTGAGTGACACACATGCTTATGCTTGGGTTGTAATACAGCGGATCCCCCCCCACCATCATGTGTTTTAGGTCTTAAATTTCATTCAAGGTGGTATTAAAAAGGTCTTAAAAAGTCTTAAATTTGACTTGCTGAAACCTGCAGATACCATGCAGTCTATGGTTTCCACTGAATCGTCTCATGTCCTTTCCTTCATGAGATCTTCACTTATAACAGCGGCGGCTTTGAGACTACAGTTTGGTAGCCGTCCTGAGAGACCATCCTGATCCTGGGGTCACCTCCTGTTTCTCTCTGCAGACCAGTCTGGCCTCGAGAGCCCGTTGAAAGCCTCTTCCGAAAATGTAAAAGTGATAGGTCCAATCAGCGCTCGGATTAAGTGGCGGCGCCCAAGGAAGGTGTAGCGATCCGCGGAGCAATCAAAACAGTTTTGTCCGAAATAGACTGAAAAACGACGCTAAAAGATGAACAAATCTGCAAAGAAGCCGGAAAGGCTTTTCTCAGGGATGTTTTTGCTTGCAAGAGTGCAAGAGCTTAGTTATTGAATCCGATTGGCTGGAGTTTTTTTGTACAACGGAAGGCCAGGCCACGCCCATATTTGGAAGTCACATACCCATACAGGATTTACAGTGAAATGAAAGAGAACTTTATTTGGTCACGCACAAATACAGGATGTACAGTGAGAATTGCCTGCAAGCAAAGACCGCAAAGCGCTGATATTCATTGCCAAACGCAAACTAGAATATCTGGAAGGTCCCACGAGGCTCACAGTTTGGATTAATGACACTAATTGAGCACCGCCGCCGCCGCCGCCACACCCTAACCCTAACCAACCCACCCATGCTAGCTAACCAGGTCCTCCTCTCCTCTCTGCCTTGCAGTCCATCTGATCCTGGCTCTGCTGGCCACCTTCTGTCTGCTGGGCTTCGTCCTCATCGCGTTGCTTGCGTACGGCATCAACCTGAACCCCGGCCTCCTCCTCCGCCCCGCCGCACACGCCAGGGCAGAGGACCCGCTGGAAGGCGTGAGGCCGTAGTCATGGAAACTCTCGGTGGTGGTGGTGGTGGTGGTGGTTGTTGTTGTGGAGGATTGTCCCGTGTGAGCGAGTGTTCAGATAGATAGATGGGGGAGGCTTCTGACTGCACACACACGTCTCTTCTACTGTGTTCCTGAAGATCACTTTCGCTTCGTCTTTTCCTGTCTGAGTCATTTCTCTCCATCTCGCCGCCTCCTCTCGCTCTCTCTCTCTCGCTCTCTCGCTCTCTCTATCTCTCAGTGGGTTTATATCCTCACCATATTATGGTAAATAAACACCCCTCGAATAAGATTTCCTTGCTCTCTGCCGCTCGCTCTCTCTCTCTTTTTTTCCATTTCCTCTGATAGTCACTCAACCCTTTCTGCGATGTCGGACGCCCCCCCCCCCCCCCCTCACTCCTTGCCCTCCGCGAGAGACCGGTGTGTAGAAGAAGAAGGAGGATAGGGGTGCGGGGGCACTTTAAGTACACTTTGTGATTTAATTGTCTAATATCAAGTCGTAGACAATCTAGTATTAACAGTATTAACAAATAAATGTCTTCGGCAGGTCATGTCTACGGCATTTGATTTCTTCTACATTTCTCTTCTTGACTGACGAGTAGTATGCACACTTTAACCACGCTGTTCTGTTTTTGTTTTTACTTAATTACCTCTTATAACACCTGTAAAACTGTAGCCATTGTTCATTTTACTATTAAGCTGTGATCCAATGCAAAGCACATTAAAACACGTCTTGTAGACCCACTATGCCTCTCTCTCTCTCTCTGTGCGTGTGTGCGTGTGCGTGTGTGTGTGTGCGTGTGTGTGCTTTTTTTAACTGGATGTAAGCCCAACTAACGCACCGATGAGTCAAGTTTCCCATTCGACGAATCTGAAAGCCCTGTAGTTCCTGATAGGTGATGGCTGAGCTCGAGTCAATTTGTGTGTTTTTTTTTGTTTCCAATCCCTTTTTGGGTCACAAACACACATGCAGCCTCAACAACACGGGGGGTCGCCATGGTTCCCAGAATCATATGTACTGTACTGTACTGTAATATACTGTGCTGTAATGTACTGTAATGTACTGCAATATACTGTGCTGTAATGTACTGTAATATACTGTAATGTAATATACTGCGCTGTAATGTACTGTAATATACTCTAATGTAATGTACTGTCATGTAATGTAAAGTACTGTAATGTAATATACTGTAATGTTATATAGTCATGTAATGTACTGTAATATACTGTAATGTAATACTGTAATGTAAAGTAGGCCTACTGTAATGTAATATACTGTAATGTAATACTGTAATGTAAAGTATTGTAATGTAGCCTAATATACTGCTGTACTGTAATGTACTGTAATGTAAAGTACTGTAAATTACAGTACTTTACATTACAGCACATTACATTACAGTCTGTAATGTAATGTGCTGTAATATGCTGCAATGTGAAGTACTGAGTGTAATGACTGCACTATGCTGTAATGTAATGTAATACAGAAAACGGTTTCGTTTTCCCTCATGGTCGCCGCCTTGGTGGTGGGGGGGGGGCGTGGCCTCGTCTTCTGCCAAACCGAACCGAACGATGCCATTGGTAGACGGCGGAGTGCGAGATACCGCCCACTGTGCGTCTAGGGCCGCTGATTGGTCGGCGTAACGGAGCGAGGCGCCGCTCGCGCCGAGGGCGACGACTTGATGCCGCGCGCGCCCCGTCGTCGTGACGGCGCCATGGAGGTGAGGAGACAGGTACTGCTCCTGGCGATGGTGACGACACTGTGCTGTGCGCCGAAAGGTATAGTCTGCTTGTACTTTTTTAAACTTTGATGTGGATGAAGTTTATCTACGGGGGGGGGGGGGGGGGACGTTATGAAGTACTTAAAGAGTACGCGCCCTAACGTCGCGGAACTCTGGCGGAAGGGCTGCTCTAACTATTGCCTTTTATGATGTTTGGTTTTCATTTCGGATCTTGAAGCGTTGGTGTCTGGTGGGACAAAAGCGAAACCTAAACGTCAAGCATGTTCATTGGTTTAATGTGATACGCCACCAGGTTAATAAATAACCACACCACTACCTGTGTAGTGATACGCCACCAGGTTAATAAATAACCACACCACTACCTGTATAGTGATATGCCACCAGGTTAATAAATAACCACACCACTACCTGTATAGTGATATGTCACCAGGTTAATAACCACACCACTACCTGTATAGTGATATGCCACCAGGTTAATAACCACACCACTACCTGTATAGTGATATGTCACCAGGTTAATAACCACACCACTACCTGTGTAGTGATATGCCACCAGGTTAATAACCACACCACTACCTGTATAGTGATACGCCACCAGGTTAATAACCACACCACTACCTGTATAGTGATATGCCACCAGGTTAATAACCACACCACTACCTGTATAGTAATACGCCACCAGGTTAATAACCACACCACTACCTGTATAGTGATACGCCACCAGGTTAATAACCACACCACTACCTGTATAGTAATACGCCACCAGGTTAATAACCACACCACTACCTGTATAGTGATATGTCACCAGGTTAATAACCACACCACTACCTGTGTAGTGATACGCCACCAGGTTAATAACCACATCACTACCTGTGCAGTGATATGCCACCAGGTTAATAACCACACCACTACCTGTGCAGTGATATGCCACCAGGTTAATAACCACAACACTACCTGTGCAGTGATATGCCACCAGGTTAATAACCACACCACTACCTGTGTAGTGATTATGCCACCAGGTTAATAACCACACCACTACCTGTGCAGCGATATGCCACCCAGGTTAATAACCACACCACTACCTGTATAGTGATACACCACCAGGTTAATAACCACATCACTACCTGTGCAGTGATATGTCACCAGGTTAATAACCACATCACTACCTGTGCAGTGATATGCCACCAGGTTAATAACCACACCACTACCTGTGCAGTGATATGCCACCAGGTTAATAACCACACCACTACCTGTATAGTGATACACCACCAGGTTAATAACCACACCACTACCTGTGTAGTGATATGCCACCAGGTTAATAACCACACCACTACCTGTGTAGTGATTATGCCACCAGGTTAATAAATAACCACACCACTACCTGTATAGTGATACGCCACCAGGTTAATAACCACACCACTACCTGTATAGTGATACACCACCAGGTTAATAACCACATCACTACCTGTGCAGTGATATGCCACCAGGTTAATAACCACACCACTACCTGTATAGTGATATACCACCAGGTTAATAACCACACCACTACCTGTGCAGTGATTATGCCACCAGGTTAATAACCACACCACTACCTGTGCAGTGATATGTCACCAGGTTAATAACCACACCACTACCTGTAGTGATACACCACCAGGTTAATAACCACACCACTACCTGTGCAGTGATATGTCACCAGGTTAATAACCACACCACTACCTGTGTAGTGATACACCACCAGGTTAATAACCACACCACTACCTGTAGTGATACACCACCAGGTTAATAACCACACCACTACCTGTAGTGATACACCACCAGGTTAATAACCACACCACTACCTGTGCAGTGATTATGCCACCAGGTTAATAACCACACCACTACCTGTGCAGTGATTATGCCACCAGGTTAATAACCACACCACTACCTGTGCAGTGATTATGCCACCAGGTTAATAACCACACCACTACCTGTCCAGTGATATGCCACCAGGTTAATAACCACACCACTACCTGTGTAGTGATATGCCACCAGGTTAATAACCACACCACTACCTGTGCAGTGATATGCCACCAGGTTAATAACCACACCACTACCTGTATAGTGATACGCCACCAGGTTAATAACCACACCACTACCTGTATAGTGATACGCCACCAGGTTAATAACCACACCACTACCTGTATAGTGATACGCCACCAGGTTAATAACCACACCACTACCTGTATAGTGATACGCCACCAGGTTAATAACCACACCACTACCTGTGCAGTGATATGCCACCAGGTTAATAACCACACCACTACCTGTGCAGTGATATGCCACCAGGTTAATAACCACACCACTACCTGTATAGTGATACACCACCAGGTTAATAACCACACCACTACCTGTGCAGTGATCCTAGGTGTGCTGGATGAACCCAGAAATGTCCGAATGAGCTCTTATAACATGGATATGGTGCTGCACTGGGACCAGCCTGGAAACACATCCCAGGTCTCCTATACGACTGAATTCAAGTGAGTGCAACTCAAATGTCTCAGCCATTGTCTGACTGTTATACTTCTACAACTGCGTAATGCGCTATCCAACTGCGTAACCACGGAGACCCCTCGAGCCCTCATAGTTCTCCGTCGTGGTGCCGGATACGCAATGCAATTTCCCACCCACAAAACAAACAAAGTGCAAAGTAAACAAGATTTCACACAAGATTCACACATTTCACACAAGTAAACAAGTACAAAAGGGATAAATAGTTAAGAGGGATAGTTAAAAGGGATACATTATAATACAAAATGAAATGCTTTAAAAGTAAAAAAACGTAATTGCTTCAAGGGTTCAAGTAGGTCGGGTTGGCGTTCTGGAGCTTTATGCGTCCATAGAGCATAGTGTATATGGCGTGCATCGCGTCATCCTGGTCCTCGTCCGGAAATGATGTTTTTAGAGGACCAATCACAGCCCTTGCTGTCTCCGTTGTCCCTTGACGGAGTGACGGACACTTAAAAAATATTTCATGCAGCCGGAGACGACGGAGAGGCTCTCCGTAACCGACGTAGAGCACTTTACGCAGGAGTATAAATTAGGCTTAAAACTAGGATCACTTCTAGGTTGGGGTGTTTAGTCTAATTTAAAGTATGAAGGTCAATTAAGTCATCAGTGCACATGAGCACACGTGCTATTATGAGGTTGGACATAAATATTAATGGAATCCTCAGCAAGTTCTTCACTCAGTAATCGGTTTACAGGCAGGATCACGAACCAGGCAATCAGTCCGACAGGTAAACAGTACAGATATGGGGCAGGCAGAGAGACGTCGTCAGGCGGGGCAGGCAGAGAGGTAGGTAAGAACAAGGCAGGCAGGCAGGCAGGCAAACAATTCAGACAAGGGGCAGGCAGGTGTTGAGATAAGCGGGCAGGGTGATAAGATAGGCAACGTTCATAACCGAAGAATAACACGCAGGCTTATGCGGGAAAGCTTAGAAGTAAACACACACGACTATCTGGCAGCGAACAAAGGGAAATGGACTGGTATAGATGCTGGTGAACTAATGAGGTGGTAATGATTTGCAGGCAGGGGGGGAGGGGCTGATCTGAAATGACAGGGGAGTGAATGACAACACGGAAACAAAACAGGTTAAAGTCAACTGAAATAAGTGATAATGTGACACCCTGGGTGCGAGTCATGTGTTGACACGGTTCAGATTTCACGGACACCTGAGAGGCTTGTGTTCTAGTAAAGAGGAAGCAGGACGCATGCACACACGCACACGCACACGCACACACTTTCATTCAACTGTTCTGGCGCTAATCCGTCTGGTTTCATTTGTAGCACGGCAGTTACCGTCTACAGGCCTGGTTGTGTGAACATCAGTGTCCTCAGCTGTGACTTCACCGCGCTCGACATCCCCTTGACCGCGTACGGGACGTACAGAGGCCGAGTGAGGGCCCAGCGGGGCCCCGAGACCACCGCCTGGGTGGAGAGCGCGTCCTTGACCCTGGATATCAACAGTGAGTGGAAACCACTGTGTTGGTTGACTCGCTGAATCCTCCTCCTGCCATAATGTCTTTTAGAAAATGAAAGGACTACTAGCTCAAGTCTCGCTCTTCCCTGGTCCCTCATCAGCCACCATAGGTCCCCCCAACGTGACCCTGGTCTCCAATGGGGTTCACATGACGATACACATCATAGACCCAGTCTTCCGCATCTCCAACCTGAGGGACATCTACAACTACGCCAGCTACGTGGTCACCTACTGGAGGGAGGACGAGGAGGGCAAGAAGGACAAGGTATGGACCGTCTGGTTCTATGAGCACAAAGGTTATCTGCTTACGATCCGAGTACCGAGGCTTTCTACATCACGCCGTCGTTCATCTTTCATGCTCTCCGGCTTCTTGTTCACACCTCCAAGCAAGCAGTTGGTGGTTTTTTTGGAGATGTGAAATTGCACTGCGTTTGTGTTGGCGTTAGGCTTGGGTGGTATCTATGTTTTCATACCTTCACACGTTCCTGACATTTCACCAGGGTGTACGGTATATGACTGTATTCGTGGGAAGAAATGAAATAAACGTAAAAGCTGAGCTGCTGCTGGTGATAGTCAGCACGCATGTCGATGAAGTCATTGTAGCATGTATGACATTGTCTAGCCTACAATGTTGCGTGTCTAATATGCACTTAGCCTGTTTAGACAAGTCGTGCTTTAAATACTTATGCCCATAGAATAATGAATAGATAGGAAATAAGAAGCCTTTTTCCACAGATTCCTGCTGGAGGACCCGATGGGTCTGTATTTTTGACGGTATTCAAAATGAAAAATGTCTAAATACCGTAATACCAGGATACCTCTCGGCCCAAAGGTTCCCCAGTGTCTGCACTCTCCCTTTGTTTGCAGCCTTGAGCAAGAGGCCCCTACATACTCATTAATGACTCATAACGTATTGAAATAAAATGTCTTTGTTCTCATGTGGGATTTCTCCGGATGCTCCGGTTTCCTCCCACACTGCAAAAACATGCACACGCTTCCGCCCTGTAACCAAGGAAAGATAGATCGATAAGAACTGATTGAACTTTTGCTTTAGCTACATAACCGCACCATGTGAAAGCAGTCTGTTCCCCACTGCTCCCCAGGCCAAGAATATGACGGTCCAGCAGAACCCGTTGGTCCTGAGTGACCTGGAGCCCTTGAGCCGCTACTGTGTGAAGGTCCAGATCAAGACAGTGAGGAACCTCACACCCAGCCGGGAGAGCCGAGTCACCTGTGTGAAAACCACCGACCGTGAGTCCTGGGCTGCGTTCTCCAATAGTCCTTCTGTACCGTTTCCCGGTCACCCTCGCTTCTTAAGGATGCTTTCACACCTGGGCTGTTTGGTCCGTTTTAGTCAAAGCCCAGAGCGTTCCCCCCCCCCCCCCCCCCCAATAATACGGTTTGTTTGTTGTGAAGTAAACGCTCAACGGGGGGGGGGGGGGGGTGTTTCGGTCCGCTTCCAGGTTAACTGGTTCGGTTTGCCTTAGATGTGATCGTGATCCAACCCAACAATAGGAAGCGAACCAAAAAACAATGCATTGTGGGTTGAATGTACATTCTTTGCCGCAAACTGGAAATAATAAACATTCAGCCAGGTATGTGAACTTTCCCTAGATTAAAATGAGTCAGATCAGATGTGGTGCACGTGGATCTGGAGGTGAAAGTACTCATCGAAATGCGGTCGGACGACTATAAAGCAACTGCTTGTGGTCTCACAAAAAAAACACAAAGTATTTAAATTATTCAGTGAGCGATTGACGGAAATGGGGTCATTTTTAATTTGTAAGAACACTAAAGCAAAATTAAGAAACCCAAAGCCGAGCAAAGTTGTTGTTCCTCCATTATTATTGTCCGCAACAAGGAAGCGTTGTTCCCTCAGAGCAGCCCGGTCAGCAGCGTGACGCGTGTTTATGTTCGGTTCGCTTGTCAAAGTCCTGTGTCATCATCATCATCAAACCTTTATTTATACTCGTAGGGCATTGAGGTTTCCCTCATTTACAATGACGACGAGTTTACAGGGTAAGGTTGTGCATTAATAAGAAAAACAATAGAAGGGACATAAGAATATTTGAATTTAAAAATATAATTTAAAAATATTATTTCAAATATATATATATATATACATAAAATGTATAAAACAAGTATATATACATATATATGTAAAACAACAAAATCAAATAACATAAATCAAATAAGTAAATAAAACTGAAAACTAAAAACAGTTGCAATTTGATGAGCAGAGAGGCAACACCAATTGCTTAAAAGCAGTATCAGAAGGCAATATCTCTAGCTTTAGGGTTTGTTGCAGAGCGTTCCACGTACTAGGCGCGTCGAAAAGAAATGCAGCTTTGCCAAGCTCTGAGTGCACACTAGGGACCCTGAGAGTGAGCCAGTTGTTGGATCTGGTTTGGTAGGATCCAAGGTTCCATTGCAATAAGGAGGAAATGTATGGTGGTAGTTTACCACTAATAGCTTTAAAAACAAACAAATGCCAATGGAAACTGCGCCTTAGAGAAAGAGAGGGCCAGCCAACCTTACTGTAGAGAGTGCAGTGGTGTGTATTGTAGCAATCACCAGTGATGAATCTAAGAGCAGAGTGATAGACAGATTCTAACTGCTTCAAGGTAGATGCTGATGCATGCCTATAAATGACATCACCATAGTCTAAAACTGATAAAAATACAGCCTCAACAACTCTCTTCCTACTGAACCTGGGAAAGCTGGACTTGTTTCTATATAGAAAGCCCAACTTCTGGCGGAGCTTGGAGGCGAGGCTGTTAATGTGGAACTTAAAAGAGAGCTTCTCGTCAAGCCAAAGCCCTAGATATTTATACTCTGAGACTCTCTCTATAAGAGAGCCATCCACAGTTAAAATACGAAGTTTCCTAAAATCAGCCTCTTTAGCTCTTGAAAATAACATAAATTTGCTCTTTTGGGAGTTAAGAACCAATTTAAGATCAGAGAGAGTGTCCTGTAGTAAGTTAAAAGAGAGCTGCAGTTTGTCGGCTGCAGCCTGAGGGGTATCTGCAGTACAGTAGATGATGGTGTCATCAGCATATAAATGGGCATGGCAACCAGTTAGGGAGGAGACTAGTTCGTTAATATAAATAGTAAAAAGTACAGGACCTAGAACCGAGCCTTGAGGGACACCTTTTTCAATAGCTAGGAATTCTGAATTCCCGAGTGGTGATTTCACGCATTGATGCCTGGAAGATAGGTAGCCATGAAACCACGCACAGGCATCCGTATCTAAACCAATATCAGACAGCCTTTTCAGAAGCAGCAGGTGATCGACTGTGTCAAAAGCCTTTGAGAGGTCAACAAAGAGGGCAGCACAGTGCTTCCTTTTATCCAAGGCAGACATTATGTCATTGGTTACCAGTGTGTTAGCTGTGATGGTACTATGGTTAGGCCTGAAGCCAGATTGGTGAGGACTAAGAATTGAATGGCCTGACAGGAAACACTTTAATTGGGAGTTGACTAAGGTCTCAAGTACTTTGGCCAGGCACGGAAGTGTAGAAATTGGACGATAATTATCCAGATTATTCCTATCCCCTCCTTTATGCAATGGAATGACACGGGCAGATTTCCATACAAGCGGAAATACGCCAGATGAGATAGAGAGATTAAAAATATATGACAATGGCTCACTAATTGCTGGAGCAGCCAGTTTTATAAAAAAAGAGTCTAAGTGATCCTCACCGGTAGATGACTTAGGATCTATGGACAGTAAAATTCTGAGGACCTCAGAGGACATAAAATGCTGAAAGTTGAAATGCAAGACACGGTCCGGGGGAGGACTAACAACAGGGACCTCTGAGGGAGGGGGACCTGGAAACAGCTTATCAACACCTGTGTGAACGCGAACCAAAGCAAATGAAAATAGAACGTACGATGCAATATACTAATGTGGTGCTAATACCATTCCTGCTAAATATAATTTAGTTTTATATATTGTAATATATTTTGGGTTTTTCTTTGTTGCTGAAGGGAAAAGACCATGGTGCAAACAATTGAAAAAATGTAATATTTAAGTAAGTTTAAGTGACATAGTTCAATGTTGTATCCACCTAAAATATTAGTTTGAATCCAAGTCAGTCAATAAGCACACACCCACCAGCAACTAAAACTGTCCACCCATCACCAGGCTTTACATTATTTTTCATAATTTTCTCTGTTTATATTATTTTGTTAACAGAAGAAAGACTGCCGTGGCTGGAGGCAGTGGTGACGTTTTTTGTCATTGCGATGGGGGTGACCGTGGCCGTGGTGGTGGTTGTTTATCGCAAGAAGCTTGCCAACTTCCTTTGTCCCAGCGTCTTGCTGCCGCCGTACTTCAAAACGGTGTGTGCCCGTTTGTGTTTCTAAATGGTTAAATAACATTGTTTGATTCAAGAAGCTTCATTTATTCCGAGGGATAAATAAAGCGATGAGACTTTCCCTTTACTTTCCTCTATGAAAAGCCATTTATCAAAGCTGCTGGTTCGGTGCTCGACTCCTCTGAATTGTCTTGTGCAACAAATCTAACTCCTAACTACCTCAGATTGTATGTAGCCCAGGTGGTTATTATAAATATATATATATATATATATATATATATATATATATATATATATATATATATATATATATAGACTGCGCCACAAGTCATTCTATTTACATCCTTTACTTGAATTGAAGTCCCTCATTGGTGACAGGAATTTTCTAATACAATTCTGCATATGTAGGCCTACAAGAAACAACTTCTGGCATTAAATTCAACAAAAAAAAGATGTTATACAAACATGGGATACCTGCCAGAGTGTTTTATTTCTTTCTGAGCTGCAACAATTCCCACTGCCACATCTAAAGCTGTGAGATTTGTCTATCAAGCTGCTTAGTAACAAATGTAACATGTAATATTTAATCCTGGCAGCGCGTATTCAGATTCAGAATACCTAATTGATCCCCAGGGGAAGTTGTTTCTTACACTCCTGCCCATAATTACCGAGGCAAGGGCACTACAAACTGGAGTTGGTCCCCGGTCACTGCACTGTGGGGCAGCCCACTGCTCCTAGCAGGTTAAGATCGGTTAAATGCAGAGAATGAATTTCCCCACAGGAATTAGTAAAGTATCTTCTTCTTCTATTACAAGGTATGACCAGCTAGCTTTTTTTCCGTGTACCTGCAGAATTTATGTGAGACCCCCGGTTCCCTAATCCACATGGCAATGGGGAATTACTGCCCACCGGTGGAGACTTACGACCCGGTGGACGTCATACCCACGGAAAACAACACAGACGAGGAGCGTCATCTGGTGGCGGAAGAGGACCACTGCAGCGCTCGATGTCAAACCGAAGAGGAGCCGAAGCAGACGACTTGTGGAAAGGGTGCCTTGGTACCAACCGCAGAACATGACATTACAGAAGCTGAGCTGGAAGGATGTGGGGGAGAGGTTTCAGATGGCCTGAAGAAAAGTACTGTGGCAGTCTGACACGACTTGTTTCAGAGAGCAATGGAGTATTTTGAACTGGTAACAGCCGTTGGCCTTGAAAGTTCATGTTTAAGCTGCCGTGGTTCCTCTGCTCAGGCAACGTGGCGCTGAGAGGGAAATTATCCATCCAAGCTGAAGGATTCACCTGGACACGAGCGGGACGAGAGTGACCAAATTTCAGGTCAAATTTCAACCGGATAATATTGAAGTAAAACAAGCTGCCTCCAATCTGTAACGAAAGAGCCATTACAGGATTTTAGAAAACATATTTCTCCTAAGACCATTTTTTACAATCAATTAAATCATTGTTTAAACTGTATTGTATTTCACATACTACTTCTAAAACTGAAAGGTTTTTGTGGTTGCATCATCAACTGTATGTAGGCGGCCAACACATGCCAACCAATAGTAGGCCCAATTACTTCTTTCAACCCCAGTGTGATCAATTTTGGTGAGCCGGTCCGGGCCACAATGCCAGGGACAATTTTTAGTCCCAGTCCATCCCTGGGAAACAAGATACTCTCTGGACGCCCCTTATGGCTGTTGTTAAACTCAGCACCTTTTAATGCTGTGTCAGATGAATGAATTCAGTTCAGGTATAAAGGTCCAAATCTAAGGCTGGACCCTGCCTTGGGATCTCTTTTGTTCAATGCAAACAAAAACCTGAACGTGTGAAAGGTATACCTGGATATGTGCTGCTTTCCGATTGTATGTTGTGTGGCTGTCATGTTATGGACTACTGTGAGATTCGCTGTCTGTACAAACTTTGTACGGTGTGCTGTTGTATTAAGACGCCACATTTTTTAATCTTGCAACAACAACAAAAAAGGTCTGAATTGTGTGCTATCAAAATGTCAGGATATACAAATGTGTTTTTTAATACTTGTGATGATTTAATTAAATGCTGTTTTCTTTTCTTTTTTTTAAGGAAGAACTTGCTCTGTCTTGTATTGTTTGCTGACTAATCTACAACGAAACCAAATGATAAATCAATGATTTACACTTGTGACTAATTGGTATGTGTGCGTGCCTGCCGAACACCTTTGCGCATGCGCGGCGCGTGGTCGTAACAACAACCAAACAAAAACCTCGCAGCAGGACTGAGACTGCGCCACAGTCTCTCCGATCCGCAAACCGGGGGGTCGTTGACGGCTCGAAAAGAAACACAAGGACAGGACAGCGACCGGACCAACAACAACAACAGTGGACGCGTCCACATGAAGGACCCGTATCCGATACGAGAGAGGCCTTTTCCCGTCAGACCGTGAGACCATGTACCCCCCTACCCCCGTCTACGCGCTGGTCTGCCTCTGGTGGCTGTCCCCGACCTGCGGTGAGTGGCGCGGCTAGCAGGCTAACGCTAGCAGGCTAACGCTAGCAGGCTAAAGCTATGGCCTTCTGGGTTTGTGGCTTTCGTTTTTGGTCTTGCTTGACCCGGGTTGTTTTTTTTGGGGGGGGGGGGACCGGCCTTGATGGTAGCCGTGAAGGGGGTCTACCGACCTGTTTTGTTGGTGGCGGTTTATGTACGTAGTAGTACGTGCCTGCTTTGACTTAATCAAATATTGTCTTATTGATTCATGGCGATATCGATGGCGGAGCTGTGTGTGTGTGTGTGTGTGTGTGTTAATGATTTCTATCAAAGGCCTGACATAAAAAAAAATAAGTTTGGGAACCACTTGGGGTCATGTCATAGATACATTAAAATGTGAGCCACTAAACAAATCACAAGTAGTACACTGTTACTATGAAATAACAATTCATATAACTGTTAACGGTCAATAACTGTTGCCTATTTATTAGCCAGTCGTTATTTAACTACAGGTATAAACACCTAGAAGAGCAGGAAGGCTAACCGCAGGGTAGTCATAGTAATGTGTTGAGTCACACTGGGCATGTAAGGTCAACTTAACACAGTTAAATAGTAGGGTTAGTAAAGTACGGTAGTATGATCCGACTATTGCACTATTAAACTATAATGTACAACTATAACGGTGTTTACCGAGGTGTAAAATAGCAGTTTGCTAAAACCTGGTACAATACATCTCTCCTTGCGCTAAACAAGGTTAATGTTTCTTTTGTACGTTGTCCCTGTTCAAATAAAGTTACATTACATTACCTAGAAAAGCCACCTGTATTGTATAACGTCTATGCGGTGTTTTTAAAAGAAAAAGTACTTTTTTTTTTTTTTTTTTTTTTTTACATATTATACATTATATCCATTGTGCAATGTGAGGCATATCTGTTTTTTTTTGTTGCGCTTTCTTGTGTACTAGAAACAAATGTGGAATTGCCACACAGTGTCGACTCTGTCCACGTCCAGGAGACATTATGTTACACATACCGTGTTCCGATATCCATACTTCCCGTACTTAGTATATTTAGTTTGAGTACGTAGGGTGTTCCGATTATGATCGCGGCAAAAGAAGTGTACTTGAAAGGACCCGTATGTGTACTCAAAAAGGCCAAAATGCTGAGTGTGCTACGGGGTACACTTTGCGTACTCAACGGCAGCCATCTTAGCTACGTAGCGGAAGAGGCGGAGCCGCGCTCAGAGAACGTCTAATGAATTCACGTGTTTGTTGGGTGACGCGGCCGCGCAGCTGATTTCATTTCCGTTAAGTGCGCCACAGAGTACTGCATTTGGAACAGCACTAACATCTTAAGCTCTGCGTACCTATTGAGTACGGATAGTGTACTATGTTGAAGTGTACTCATGGAAGTTAGTGTACTCACAGATATCGGAACACGGCCCTGGCATGTTTCGCCCGCCGCCATTTTTTTGTTTTCGTTCTCTCCGGTGGAGCGGAAGCTGGAGTCAGACATCCCAAGTCTCCCGGAAGTTCCGGGAGTCTCCCGCTAATTAATTGGGTTATGCGCAACATACTTCCACATTCTGCGAAACAGGTCTCATCACGTCCGGTTCAGGTCCACTGTACCGCGCTCACATTATTTTATTTGTTAATCCGCACTTCCAGACCGTCACCGGGGCTTCAGAGTAATGTGTCCGAGGAGAGGAGCCCTCTCCCGGACACACACGCTAGCTTTAACCGCTGTTTTTCGGTTTTTTTCCGTCTATCTTTTCTTCTCACTAACATTCAGATGTTAAAATCAAATAAAACGCCAACAGTAAAAAGGGCTAACTAGGCCAAGTCAATAGCTGTCGCCGTCAGTTCCTACTAGTGGTGTGCGATACTGCATATTTTGGTATCGATCCGATACCAAGTAAATACGGGCCAGTATCGCCGATACCGATACTTTTCAATAAATAAGGTGGATGCGTCATTGAACTGCTAAATCTCAATTCATTTTCATGACCTTAAGTGTTTTTTGCGATGTTTCCTTTTTTATTATTAAATAGTTAAAACCTTGGACAGAATGAGAACAAAGTTTATAATTAAATAGAAAATGCTTTATTATCAAGTTTTTTGCGTTGCGTCACGTGACTCGCGTGACGGCGCAACATCTAAACACAAGAGGGGGAGGGGGGAGCAAAGTGAGCTCTGTGCTGACACAGGAGCGGCGAGTTCGGTGACCGCTGTTTCCTCTTTGCCGAAACCGCAGCATTGCAAACAAGAGCGGAACTTAAAGTAAAGAATCGATCCCAACAGGCTAGTATCGATCCGATACCGATACCGACTTGGTACTATCAAATATATATATATCAAATATCGATATTTGGATCGATCCGCCCACCACTAGTTCCTACCGCTGCTCCCGGCTTCTCCGGCAAGCGGAAGTCAGGAGACCTGTTTTCCGGTTTGGTCACGTGACGCTCGGCATAAAGCCTATAGCGTCTCCCTGGTAAATCATGTACAATCTCCCGGAAATCCGACCAAGCCAGCGAGAAAGAGCGGAAGCTCCCTGAAATGAGATTTTGCAACTTGGGAACCCTGCTTAAAACACTTATTTCCAAAGTGGTCCTCATCAGACTGTATATAACTTGTTAAAATAAGCTAAATGCAACTTGTTGTCTGCTTGTAGCTAATAAGAGGTGTTTTGGCTTCACTTTTGAGGAGCCGTCATGCCGTCCATCTTTATATACAGTCTATGGCCGGATCAGGGGCTAGCTGTTTGAGTTTGTTCACAGCAAAGCCACAAAAAAGTGCCCTCTAGCCTTCTCTCAAGTTTCCCTTTTAGTTCAGTCATTACCTTTAAACCCGGAGGTTACGCTAAATTATTTGGCCTCAAGTGCGTCGATGCAGAGACCAGCTGTAGAATGTGACTGAGGCATCCAAGCTGCTTGCTGCACATCTTTTTGCATTGCGCAGAATAATTTGCAGCAAGCATGTCCTTTTGAACCAGTTTCAGATGAATACTGTTGTGTTTTCCATAGTTGACACTGGCATTGTCTATTGTTTCCATATCTAGACCAGGTATCTCCAAGTTAGCCAGTAGCAGATTTGTTATAGCTTCCGGCGTTTTGTTGCTATTTCTGTAAAAATCCAACAGTGCATTTTACACGCCCTCCCCAAATAAAATAAAAATATCTCAGTAGTTAATTTTCCTTTTATATAATCCACATGCATCTGGACAGAGTAGGGTGCTAGGACATTTTTGCACAAAGCTTTGGCTTTTGTTTTTCCACAGATCACCCCTTTTGCTATTCGATCTCTTCGAAGTTTTGCAGCGGAGATCTTGTCATCTTGAGGCGATGACGCTTCAGGGAAAAATTATAAAAGTGAAGAGGCACCTGCGCCTTAATTGTTGTGCTTGCTAGCATGTCTGTTGATTGCGCCTTTCCCATTGCTGCTTATGTTCACGTTGCAACGCTAGGGCTGAGCCCGGATATTGGGACATTCGTTAGTTCAGTAGGTTTTTGGAATCTCAATTCAGGATTCGAATGCTTAGTTTATTTTTAAGAAAAAGACACCTGCCTCCGAGTGAGAATTGGAAAGACTGACTTTAAACTAACTGGCTGTAACAATAATATGTATTAAATGCTCTTTCTCTCTCTATATATAGATATAGATAGATATATTAACGGAAAGCTACGAAGGATACATTGGTTACTTCCTTTAAATTTGTCCAAACAAAGGCTAGCTTTGGGAGACCACGTAGACCAGAGATGGGGGTAGCAATGCGAGACTACAGGAATCCTAACCTTCACTAGTGCACACAAAGGCAGACGCAAACGCTCATTATGCTTGAGGAATTTCACATATACAACCCATTCACGCCTACTCACACACATACACACGGCTAAAGAAAGACATAGAAAAATGTTGTCAGATAACATACAGACACAGAGCCGCATTCCAATGGTCATTTTCTCGATGCACTAAACATGTGCATCCTGTTTGTGTGGTTCAGTCCTAGCCTCAGCCAATCAAGCAGGGGATTGGAGATTCTTTCATCTAGCTAAAACTTGAAAGAGGTTCCAGCTATTCACAGCAGATTTTTGATCTCCCTCCTCCACAATACTAGCAAGTCAGCATGGTTTCCCTCCACAGTAGATTGTGTGTCATTCGGGGACACAGGTGTTTGAAGATGTGGTTTTAACCTGTCATTGGTTCCTTGTTCTTGTGGTCATCCGGCAATTATTTAACAGCAGCCAAAATAATAACAACCGCACCTACTTCTTCCACTTCTTCTTTAAAGATATAACATTGTTTATGGTCGGTCATGTCTGCTCATGGTGTAAAGTTGTTAGATAGACCCCCTTGTAGCGAGGTCGGGTCACAGCCCATCAGATAGACAAGACTAATTACCAACGGTCTCTCAGCAAGCTAGAACCATTGCCATTTCAAAATCTATTAATATATTTCAGGGCCAGGGACTGTCCCTGGAAAAAGGGATCTTCTGGGTACCCTACTTTAAACTGCTGAAGCAGTTAATGCTATTTATTTGCTGCTAATACAGTTTAGGCTATACTGTTAATAATACAGTTATGGCTATTACATTGGATGTTTTCTACACTGGCATCCTTTGAACTCTTCAGCAGATAATGCTTTTTTTTTGCAAGTCATTAGTTTAAATGTGTCATTGTACATGAGCACAATGGGCTAGTGACTGTGATTTCAGTAGCTCATAACATGAATTATGGGTCCATTCCATTTAGGTAAGGCAGTTCACCAGTATAGACACAACTAGTCGAGTAAATATACATTGACCATACGTGCAACAACGGACAAATAAAACCGACATAATGTTAAAAGTGAAGTTAGAAGTTAGAAGTTACTTTACCCTACTATTGACGACCTGTGAAAAGGGTCGACCTTCTTTCTACCTTTACTTTGTCTTGATTGCCATACTTCTGACAGTTTCCAGAAGTATCTGGAAACATCCACTCAGGCAGAGATGGCCTGTTAATGTAATGGTTAGCCTTTTAGCTGTAACTCTTAACTGTTAGTGCTAATTATCAAATCCAAAAGGTTCAGTCAAAAGACTGGCGAGGACTTTTACTTTGTGAGCCTGGGTGTTTTAACTCTGATGATACCAGGTCTTATAGTTTTGTTTGGTTGTTCTTGTTTGTTTCAGGCCAAGCAGAGCTGGCCCAACCGATGAACTTGACCATGATCACCATGAACACCCAGTACATGTTGCGCTGGAGCCATGACAGGCACCAAACGATAGGACCCAAAGTTAGCTTCACCGTGCAGTACCTGGCGTAAGTCTCTCACCTTTACACCCCTACGTCTTACAGAATCTGGTGCACCCACATCCGCTTAAACTAGAGCTCATCTACAAAGCTTGTAGCTCGTGGTCTGACAACAAGCCGAGACCTCAGAAATCCTGAGGCAGCAACCCATCCACATTAGATTCGATTTTTTTGATGTATTGTCAAGTGTACTGGTATGCACAGCATACACATTCCATTGAAATTATTCATTATTCAAGTGACGGAAATCAACATTTTTAAACAAGTTAAAAAAAAAAGGAACAGTTCAGCATCTTGATGGTAGAAAATATTTCTTGAGACCAGCCATCAGCTGGTCTTTATGGCTCTATAGCCATAGTCTGCCTGATGGTAAGCAGGAGAACATCAGATTATTGCTGGGGTGAGATAAGTCATTGGTGTTTATATGATAACTATACTGTTGTTGTTGTTGTACCGCTGCTTCCAGGAAGTACAAGTGGACGAATGGAAACCACGACCAATGGATTACGGTGTGTGATAAAACGCCAGACACCTGCTGTGACCTGACTCCCAGGAACCTCTACTTCTTGGGGCTCTACATGCTCCGGCTGCGCGCCAACAGTGGCAGGCTCCACTCCCAGTGGGTCATCAAGGAGTTCTGCCCGGACAAGGAGGGTAAGGAGAGCGGGCACCGTGCAGACATAGGGTACCCGCGGAGGTATTAAAAGTATTAAAACGTCTTAAACTGAAAATGTTTATATAAGGCCTTAAAAGGCATTCATAGGACTTATGAAATATGTTTTGTGACTGTGTCTGGAGAGGAAAGATAATATACCGATGAATGTCAAATCTACATATATATTTGCCTCCCGCAGCACTGTGTTGACCACTGCACTGGCATGATAACGTACTGCGCATGCAGCAAGATACTTTTCTTGCCAGACAAGCAGCACTGCTGAGATAAATTGACTTAGAACAAATTAACAAACTAATGTGTATACTTATGAAACAATTCCAGGTTAATGACTAGGTCATTTAACTATATGCTGTTGGGCCTGGGGGATAAAAAGGTATTAAAGTCTTAAATTGAACTGGTTGAAACCTGCAGATGCCCTGGGTGGGGTGTAGCTGGGGCAGGGGCTGCGTGGGTCTTTGCGTTGATCTTCGTTTACTTTACAGTGAAGGTGCTCACACCCACAAGGTTTGCCTTATTTTTAGAATAACTGATCCTTTGTTTCTGCTGGTTTTATGCTCGCATGTCTACCCATTCACCACCTGTTGTACGCCCCACCCTCCCTGAAGGGAGGGAACAGTGGCGTGTAACCTTCTCTTAAACCCTCCCAGTATAGCAATGATGCTGCTGAAATAAAAGTCAGATAGACTGACTGACATGTGATGGGCGTTGTTTTTGGAAATATGCCTCATGATATACAGTCTCTAGAAGTGTATGATTCAACTTTTTCCCATGGTCTAGTGTTACGAAAGTAAACAAAAACCGCAATAAATCATAATGTCGAATTGCAATACTTGTAGATTCGTCATACTGTTTTAGTCTCTTGAACTGTCTCTGGTGAACACCACGTCTATCCCTACTACCCCTCTGCCCACAGCGGCCCTGGGCCCTCCGTCCAAGGTGGACCTTGGCCCCAGCGGGGCCCCCTGCCTAGACGTGAAGATCTCCGACCCCCTGACCAGCACCAACGGCTCCATGAAGGAGCTGCACGCCCAGATGTACTACCGGGTCGTATACTGGGAGCAAACCGACACACGGGTACAGCACAACACAGCCCCTTTTAGGTTTCCATTAGAAATGGTATTTTAAATGGTGCGCAATATATTAGGGCTGCAACTAACGATTATTTTCGTAGTCGGTTAATCCTACGATATTTTTTTCATTTAGTCTAGAGAATTCCATAAATAATAGCAAATGCCATCACAAGTTTCCAGAGTGCAAAGTGATTGGCTGACTTTATCTGACAAGCAGCCAAGAAAACTACAGAATAACTTACAGCTAGACGGCAGACGTTGAGGGTCCAACCCCATAACCCCTCGACTATCCTGCCCACGTCATGTCTGTATGTTAAGCAATGTGAGTTACACTCAGCATATTGAGTGTACTGTCTGTAACCATCAATCTGCCAACTCTCCCCAAAATGGCCCCTGCATTTTGCAACTTCCTCTTTTCCTGCCCCCAGTCAACTAAAAGCAACAATGAATTTGGCCGTGTAGGAAGTATGAGGAGGGTTATCTCGTGATCTGCCGAAAGGGTTGGGGTTAACCCTAACCCTAACCCTCATAATAATAATGTTTATACGGTTGACACAGCTTTTCTCAATACTCCATAGTATTTTACATAGGTAGAAGTCCAAATAACATCATAAAAGTTAAGACAACATAAAATGAAACAAATGTCAGTGATCATAAAGTCGCAACATGATATTTATGCCAGGTGTAGTAGTCCAGTGCTTGCATATTTTCCCCGGAAATAGAATGCACTTCACATACTATTGGTATCGTACAAAGGTTTCGGACATACTAAAAAATGTCACATACTTTTTAGCGTTCCAAATAGCACGTTGGTATGGAGTTTCGGACGCAGCCTGAGTAGCGACGTAGATCTTTGCGGACCATCGCACACATGCTGACGCAGAAGTGTCATTTGGCCTTGAGTCGCTCCGGATAAAAGCGTTGGCTTGATGACTAAATGGTAACTGGCCTTACTCATAACCTTGTGTTCCTCCAGAACCCAGACACCAAGATAGTGGACACTCGCGTGAACATGTTGACCCTATCGGACCTGCAGGCCTGGACCTCTTACTGTGTCAGCGTCCAATCACGTTACGACTTCTACAACAAGAGCTCCGCTTTCACCACCCCTCACTGCATGCAGACCGAAGGTGATGATGTGTTGTGATGAAGATAAGAAGAGATTACAACAGATGAGATTGCATGTGGTGATGAGATGGATAAAACATTTAGGTTGAGAATGTATGCAATTTGAGTTGGTTGAATTAATTCCTCAAAAAAAGAGAATGTTTTTATCTTGTATTCCTTAATTGTAATGTTTGGTCTTTTTTCATTTTGGATGACTAAGGGTAGGATAGTAGCCGTACCAGGCTGCACTGTTTTGGACGACACACCATAGAGTTAGGGTTTAGTACGGTCAATAGTTGGGGTTTAGTACGGTCAATAGTTGGGGTTTAATAGGTCAATAGTTAGGGTTTATTACGGTCACTAGAGTAAGGGTCGAGTATGGTCAGTTCTCCTGTCCAGATTTCCCATGTTAAGCTGTGTGTTCTATTTAGATTTAGGTTTATGTTGTTTTGTCTGTTCATTTACCTCTCCATCTTTTCCTCAGTAATATTAATAACGTGCATAATCACAAACTAATCATTTAAAATGACAGGACCATTGGTTACAAAGACCGGTTAGCCTTGCAATTCCAGGACACTAATAGGTCTGTGTATGTCTTATCCGTGTGTGTGTGTGTGTGTATTGCAGGTGCGGTGCCCTGGTGGCAGGTCATGCTGATCTTCTTCTTCTCTGGGTTGGTTGGATTCGTTGGGCTCCTCCTCCTGCTCTGGGTTGGCGTGCACATCTACCGCACTGTCAAAGACACGTTCTACCCTTCAGTACAGCTGCCTGCACACTTCGAGGCTGTAAGAATCACGCACACACACACACACACGCCCTCGCACTATTACACACAAACACACAGACTCTCACAACACTATTACAAACACTCTGTCAAAGACACGCTCTACCCTTCAGTACAGCTGCCTGCACACTTCCAGGGCATAACACAACACTTTTACGACACTATTACACACACACACAAAGACACGCTCTACCCTTTAGTACAGCTTCCTGCACATATGAAGAACAAAGAGGCTAACATACACACACACACAACATTGTGGTTGGGGACAGAGTTTAAATCAGTGTGTGCTTTTTATTTTCATGCTTAAATATTGAGGAAACAAAATCTATCGCTCACTCTAACTCACCCTCTAGCTTTCTCGCTCTAAAATTATCTTAATTCCCTCTCTCTCGCTCTCGCTCACTCTCAGTATTTGTCGGACTTGTCCCCTGGCTCGGACGCCCCGCGGCTGCTCACCCCAGACTCTGAGTCGGAGCTGATCTGCGATAGGCTCAGCATCTGTCCAGAGGCGGTGCTTCTGGAGATCCACATGTCACCATTGCCTTCAGACCTGGAGCCAGATGGAAGGTCGGTGTAGATATGTTTACACATTTCTGGGAAACATTTACTAAGTGGCGTCAGCAAATTATATTCATACAAGAATATTTCAAACACAATGTAGTAGTCGGATGAAGATGCAAAAACCGCATTGATACAAATACCTTTATTATATAGTAATGATTAAAAAGGGGCCAGACAGGAAGATGTTCGGGGTTCGAATCCCAATGTCTGCAGTCTACCCGTAGGCATCCTCAAGCTAGATTTGGATAGAAGCGCTAAATGTGTCAATAGTAATGGTAAGTATATAGTAATGAAGGTTACATGAAATCTAGTCTGGCATTGCTTTTACCGGTTCAGCTCCCTCACTTCCGTTTGCATTGGCATTCGTGCAGCCAGCCATTGGTCCACTGAGCGGCCCGCTCCGCCCTTTGACTCGATTCAAGACCAATCCGCCCAATCACAGCTCAAGCGCCACCCGATTGGCCTGCCCAAATTGTTAGGGTCTTCGTCCCGGCTCTCTTGTCAAACGAACGTGTCACAAGAGAGACTGGAAGTCGAGGCTACATGCCATTGGTTGATCCTCCCAAACGCTCTCACCGTGGAGCGTTTGGGTTCGTTTTTTGTCATGTGTTCGTTTTTTGTGATGACGTTGCAAATCCTGCACACAGACACAGTCGCCAGGAAAGCGGTGGCAGCGGAGACTCCGGGGTCTACTCCACGGAGGGGAGCTCGGGCCCGCGGCAGCACTCCGGCAGCGGCCTCTCCTCGGCGTGCGCCAAGGAGCCCTGGCATGGGGAGTCCCCCGCGCTCCCGGAGCAGGTCAAGATGGAGCACATGGGCCTGAAGCACGACGCTGCCGCCGCCGCACACAGGGGCTTAAGGGACGAGGGAATCATGGACATGGGGGTTTGAGGAGGACGGAGGAGGGGAAGAAGGAGTGGGCCGGACATCAGGGGCCTTTGTTATTTGTCGGCGACGGGGAGAAGGGCTTCCTCCAGCTGAGGAAAACTGAATAGGAGTTGAAGCAGGAGGTACGGGATTCCTGTAGAAATGGGTCGCTATTGTACTCTTGCTGGAACGTACAGGAAATATTTGTTGTGTTTTTCGGAAGAAAATTGTTGGTTTTTTTGCCATTTTTATGACCGTCAACCTGTAATATTACGTTTAAGCTAGTTTTGCCTTTTCGGTTGAAAACCATTCCCCATTGCTGTTATTTTTGACTAAAATGTATAAAGTTGCCAACCGGGGGGGAAATTCTCAGTAAAATACAAGAAGTCTAGTCTAAGCTAATTTTGCCTAAATGTGAACACTTTACCAGAGTGGCAGTTGCTCGAGTGAATGGGACGTGGGTTTTGACCACGCCCCTCGCACCTGCTCCTATGGGACCCAATGTGTTTTCCTAAAACCTTTCACCTTTCTTTAAGCTCAAAGACGCGGGTTGTCTTTCTAAAACAAAGCTTTACTCACATACTCACCCTCTAAAGCGGCATTCATTAACAACGGCCGCTAACAAAACTACGCCGCGCCTATTTCCGTGAGATGGATTCGTGAGATCACGCGAGAACTGCAAAAGACCGCGCGGAGAATCACGAGACTTTGTGGATGTAAAAAGAGAACAAACGAACAAATGTACAGTTACTTTCCCTGCTCGAAGTCGACTTGCTGTTGATTTTTGACTTTTTTTTGTGTTTTGTTTAATTGTGTTTAGTGTTGTTTATTGTTTTGTCCTAATGTGTTGTGCTGTAGCCTATAGACAAAGTTAATGCAGTTAAAGTCCAGTTATAAACGCCGTTACGCGCCCGCGACGGATCCAGTGGAAGTCATTTGACCGGAAATGGTGGAAAATGATTCCTCGCCCCCCCCCCCCGTTAGTGATACAAACAAACCGGAGATTTCTTTCAGTTCAGTTTTAAATTAGACAAACCTTGTCAGGACCACATCATGGAGATCCACATTGAAACCTTGCGTCGAAAACCTTCTAGAAAATGTAGCTCCGTTGACTCCCGTTGCTAAGGTTCGGGTCCAGCAGCGCGAGGTGGGCGTGACTTAGGCGTTGATGAATCCCGGGTCAACGTGTCGCCCCCCCCCCCCCCCCCCCCCCCTGCACATGTGCACACCCTCCACCGCCCTCTTGTCTTACAGTGCTCATGTGCCTTGCAGGTGTGAGGGGTCCCTTGGGGGTCCCACCTTAAAAGGGACTTGCCCCTAGTGCCGGGGCTTTTAAGGAGCTTCTTGGCTCTTTAAAACTTTCCTTAATCCCCCCCCCCCCCCCCCCTAAAGATATGCTTAAAAAAAACATTTAAAAAACATATGCTGCTTGTCGCTGGATAATTGCAAACTGAAGATTGCTATCCACCATTGTTTATAAACTACATTATGTAAATGAAGAAATAGATATATTAATGATCATGAGAATAACAGTTGGTCACAGCCCAAACATCTGTGAAGGAGAAATGGAGATGCAGGACACTTCTTTTGAAGAACTATCTTACTCCTACAACAAAAAATAGTCAAATGTTTGTTTTTTCATTTGAAATTGTCAATCTTTTAGTTGGTGTACATTGTGATGTTTGTTGTCATACATGCCTTTCTACATCTGTGTGTTTGGAGAGAGAACTAACAACTGATCGGCGTGGGAATACATTTTTGTTCATTGTCGATTCTTATAGAATCTTAAATTTTATACATTTTTGTATGTTTATCTTTTTCCCATGTGGACTTTAGTCTCGTAGTAATAAAGTGCTTTTATTAATCAAGATTAAAGCACATTTAGTTATGTAGTTAGCTTTTGTTTTTAAACATAAGCCATCCATTGTTTTTGTCATCCTATCAACACAGCACTTAACATATGCATTTGTATTTATTACAATATTATGCTCTTAACCTGCTCAATTATCATATTAACTCAAGTTTTGTAAATCCATTTTGTAAAAATCTGTTCTTAATCATAACGTTCATATAGCGCTGCAACAGCATGCATTCATTACAATGGGACCATTTCAGTTAAAACTAAATTATGGCTTTCAGACTTTTGTTAAACAAGTTTAGCAGAAACAGTTACAAATGAAAACTTAAATAAGTTGTAGTTACACTATCATATCCATATGTCTTGTATTGCTTCACTTCCTCTGAAATACCCCAGCCAGTTTAGTCAGTGCCAGACGTGCCATTGTGAAGTCTGTACAAGGAGCTGGTTTGTAAAATGTGAATAGTCTCTGGTTGTAGTGCTGTGGCTGCTGCCATCGGTCTCTGCGGTGAGGGACATTAAAGACATTACTTTACACATTCTGATTGGCCCGTCTCGTCTTTGCCTGGACAGCCTTTGACCTTCGACCCTGAACATGATTCACTATTAGTGGGAATGATAATTTTTGCATCACAATTATAATTTTCACTAAAAAAAATATTTTTTAAAATCATAATGTGACATTTGTTGGTCTGTACCAAACTGTTACAACTGTGCCAACATGTTTTCTTATATCTGGAGATTGAAAAAAAAGTGTGGGGTTATATATAATTATATATAATGGTTATACAAAACATTTACATTTACACATTTCACCTTTATAAAAAATGTGAGATTTTGTTGCGCACTCCATTTGCAGAGGATATCCTCTGTGAAACCGGAAGTACCGCATAACTACGCCCCCCTCGCCGTTTGGGTCCGAGATCAGCTAGATGGTTTAGGTACCAGGTTAGGGAGATGGTCTAGGTTTAGGTACCAGGTTATGGAGATGGTCTAGGTTCAGGTACCAGGTTAGAGAGATGGTCTAGGTTTAGGTACCAGGTTAGAGAGATGGTCTAGGTTTAGGTACCAGGTTAGAGAGATGGTCTAGGTTTAGGTACCAGGTTAGAGAGATGGTCTAGGTTTAGGTGCCAGGTTAGGGAGATGGTCTAGGTTTAGGTACCAGGTTAGGGAGATGGTTTAGGTACCAGGTCTAGGTTTAGGTACCAGTTTAGAGATGGTCGTGTACTCGTGTTAAGGGTTAGAGGTTAGGGGTTAGAGATGGTGGTTGGTTAAACTGGTTAAGATGCTCGGTCTGATGGGGGGTCCCGCGTAAACCTGGACCGAGCGAGGACGGGTCCCGGTTCGGTTGCCAGGGCGACGTCGCGGACCGAGGAGGTGGAGGTATGCCCATGAAGCACCTGGTGCTGCTGGAGTGCATCATCTGCACCGGTAAGGGCTGTGGCCGTGTTATGACCTTGGATTATTAATGGATTATTAATGATTATTAATTGTATTAATTGTCGTTATTAATGCTGTTATTTTCCCTGGAGCTTTGTTGTTCCCTTCTTCGCGGTGTCTTCTGAAGTGGAATTTCAAAGTTAGAGTCCTTTTTTAAAATGTCGCCTGAGCTACATTTCCGTTGCTGCTAAAAAAAAACAGTCAAAACGTCTCGTTTCCACAAACCAGTTTCACTACAGAGTGAGCGACATTGAGGACAACAAGGTTTTAGTCAGATTGGTCTATTTGGAAAATGAATTATTTATGATTTAGTTTGACTATTATTCACACGGTTGAAATGAGGAAGCCTCGTTTTTCAAGGTCAATTTCCTCTGAAATATATAGCTTGCAGGCGGTGGTTAATATTTATTCATTTTATTTCAATTTCCGTTATTCAGTTTTATTTACTTATGTTTTTTTTAATGTATTTATTATTGACGTACCGACCGGCTGATTTTTATTAAATGAATATGAAATCACGTTCACGGGGACGCTGCTTTTATTTTGAAATTGGTTAGAAATCAGTACACGCCTGTATGAACGCTACGCTACTATCGTGCGTTTCGGACAGCAGCTAGTTCCGACCGAGTCTCCTAATTGGACAAGAGGTGCCGGACCGTTAACTGTACATGTATCCCTCCGCATCCAGGCCCGGTTCTACATTGCACAGTTTAATATTTTGCACCCTCAGATCATCAGATGAAATTTGAATAATAAATAATATTATAAATAACTACTACTACTAATAATAATAATAATAATAATAATAATAATATCAACAGCATTTTAAGCTTTTATAAAGCTTCCAGCCAAAGTTAGCCTAGTCGAGGTCAAAATTGGCTCTTCTGCCGCCGCCAACCACTATGGGAGAAATTTACTCTCACTGTTAATGATAATACGTAATTACTGTCTTGCTAATATGCTATATGAATCTAATAAGCGTGATATATATTCTGAAGCAATCCCAATCTAATAAGTGTGATATACTATATTCTCAAGCAAGGTACAGTTTTCTCATTGATTTGGCCTGAACATTTAATGATAATATGTTGCTACTATGCTGAATGTATCTAATAAGTGTGGAGAAATATTAAACACTCCAAGGACTGTCCTCCCTCTGATGAGGCCCACGCTGTGTAGAATAATCTCTTCTTAGGGATGAAGGACAAGTCATGTGCATAACAACCCCATGAATGGAGGCCATGGTACCACCTAATGACCAGCTGTGGGAATGTTGCTTTTGTCTAGGAAAAGATAACATGATCTGAGGGATGACGTGATTTATGAATGTGTAGCGTATAGGGTGGAACATAAAAACCAAAGTTGTGCGGAAGCAGGGAGTTCTTTGTCAAACACAACTCGGCTATGTCTGTGCTTACTCGTCTCGAGTGCAAATAAAGTCTTCACCTTTCATACTTCAGATCTCCCGAACTCTCTCATTTTGTCTAAGTGGTACATGAAGTTTATTCCACAACACCGCCGACACTCACTCCCGCCAGCGCAGTCCCTTCTTGGCCCCGCAACTTCAAGTGCCAGGCGACCTCGCAATGTTGAACACCACCGCCTTTTCGCTGCCTCCTCCTTTGAGGCGTTGCTATCTCCATGCTGCATACTGTAAAAACAGTACTGTACACCGGGTCACACTGTACACCGACCTGCACACTTAAAGGAGAACCCTGCTTCTCCCAATTCATATCTGAAGATTGTAATCAGCCTCATATTCTCTCGCCGTTTCATCTTGGCAAGCAGAGGGTGTCTTGTCGTGGTTAACATGTACACCCGTGTGTTTCCTGTCCTCATTTGACTCTGACTTGCTTTGATGACGTGATGTTTCTTACTGGCAGTGTTCGGTGGTCTGCCGAAACCACACCTGGAGATGGATGCGGTCAACACGAGGTACCTGCTCAGGTGGCAATGGAGCGACAGCACCCACAGTGTTACCAACGGCAACGCCAGCATTAAATTCGCCACACAGGTGACTTAGTAAGTACTGCTTCAGCGGGACAAAATGATTTTTAGATTATTTGTATTTATATTTATCGTATTTTCTGTTGTAGTATTGATGTTTTACAGTCTCCCACTCTCACTCTCACTCTCACTCTCACTCTCTCTCAGCTCTCACCTGGAGACCAAAGAGGACTCCTACACCGACATGTGTTTCGGTGTGGAGACATACTGCGATTACTCCACCCACCTCAAATACAACGCAGAGTACGTCCTGAGGGTCCGAGCAGAGTCCGGGGGTCAGAGGTCAGACTGGGCCTCGCTGTATTTCTGTCCGGAGGACAATGGTGAGCCGAGGGGGGGGGTAGTTAATTAGTAGTTAATTAGAACAGTTAAAAATAATAATCATTTTATAATAGTAAAATAAATATATACAATGCAATGAAGTCAATTTGAAAGAAACCTGTTTGAAGTATATAGTTGATGGTAGACACAATATCATCACAATATCAACAGACAATCCCATAGTAACTATGTTTGTTACCTCCGGTTACAGCAGACCTCGGGGCTCCTTCCGAATTGAGAGTGGAGGCGGGCGTTTCCATGGTAACTCTGAGCTTCAAGGAGCCAATGGCCGAGGATGGCGAGCCCATGAGCTCCATGCTCAGCCCAATGGCGTTCAGACTCAGGTTCTGGACAGATGATGAGCCCAGTCAGGTGACAAACACATGAATATGTAAAGCATACACAGTGGTGGCATTTATGTGTGTGTGTGTGTGTGTGTAAATCTGTGTGTTTCCTGTCTGCAGCACCACATGAGGAACCTCAGCACCACGCTACATACGCTGTCTCTGCGTGCGCACACGCGATACTGCCTGCAGGTTCAAGCTTTCAGCGCCGCCTTCGAAAAAGCCAGCAAGTACACCCCCCCAAAGTGCACCACAACCCTGGGTAGGTGTGTGTGTGTGTGTGTGTGTGTGTGTGTTCTGTCCTATTGGGTTCTGTTCTGTGCGATGATGCGCGACGTCCGCTGCGTCTCTTCCAGGACCCACTCTGTTGTGGCCCATTCTGCTGCCGCTGCCGGTGTGCGTGGTTCTGCTGGGAGTGGCCTACTTCGTGTGGAAGAGGAGCCGCCGGAGGATGCTCTTGCGCTACCCTATACCCAGCAGCATGGTGGTGAGGTTCACAACGCTCGCCTGTGTGCATCGGTGTCTCTACTCCGTCCCCTGTTGGCCTCTCTGCTCCCTGTCGGAAACAGAGTCCAGTATCCAGTTAGGGAAGATGAAGACTGATGTTATCTAGCATGTCAACTATACAGAAGAAGTAACGATCATAATTATGTACAAGATGATAATGATGATGATCTACCTCATTCAATTCATACATTTTAATGAATAACACTAATAACACTTATTTAGTGAATAACACATCATACTGCCTTGTTAATATTACTTCACATTCATAGTTTGTTGTGCAGACCTCTCCAATGCATAGACAACCATGTTCAAGTCTGCTTCCTCTCCTCCACCCTGTGCACACAGCTACACTCCAAGTGCCACTGCCCCCTGCTGGTGGTACCCCAGGAGACCACCTGTGTCGTCACCGCCATGGTTGCCATGCCTACAGTGGAACAGCCGTCCCAGGACACGTGCACCCCCACCCACGCCGCCGCTTTAGGACCGGAGGCCGAAGGCTGTAACCGCTGAGCGACGATCGGGAGTCTCGTCGTTTACGTTCCACACTTTGACCGCCGCTACGGGAGCCGGACAGTTACTGTGGCAGTACCGAGAGCCGAGGCAGGGAACCGGACCCCCCCACTGGCCCTCAGAGAGCCACACCAGTGTTTTTAAGAAAAAAAGACTTGATTGAATGAGAAACCCGCATCTCATAAACAAAGGTTTATATCACGGTGTACTACCTCACTGTAAGTAGTGGTGCACTGAGCAGCTCTGTCGTATTCACTATTTAGATGGCACTTTTATCTATTTTTATCTTTTTCAGTCCGTCCCTGAAGGCAACAACCACTATACAAATCCTTTCCCCAGTACTGCTCAATGGGTTCACTTAGCAATTAGGTGTGCTTGACACCTGTTCTTGTGAAATCCTTCCTCCTCTACTGATAGCGGTTTACTGTTGCACTTTCTTCTAACAAATATACTAATTGTAAGTTGCTTTGGATAAAAGCATCTGCTAAATGCCCTAAATGAAAATGTAAATTGACTGCATGGCATGGTTGTATATGCCGTTGTCAAACTCCCCAACCCCCCAAAATGTTTTATACTAACAAACAATATTTTGGAATATCAATTGAGTGTTTTTTTTTAATTTTTTTTTACAGACGATGGTTTTCGTTGTTAAAATGTTTTTCTAAAAAAAAAGGCATTGTGTTTTTTTAATAAATAGTACACACTGTAACAATGTAACGTATTGGTTTCTGAAGTTTGTAAAGCATCATATAGGCCCACACACCAACACACGTTAGTATTCATTTACAAACATAGTGTTTTAAATGACCAATACAGCCTGTGGGCTGATTTCTATTACATTTAAACCGGGGGAAAAAAGGAAGGAAGTGACGAGATCATGTCATGAATTTCACAACATGTACAACGTTTATTTATGATTATCACTAGCATTAGTTTTATTATTATTTGTATTTATTTACATACATTTTTGTTCTGTAATATATACATTTTTTAAATATATATTTAGTTTTGTTACAGCCCATCAGGGCTCTGAGTGCATGAGGTCCTAAGCAGGCTGCAGGCTGCAGTTCCCTCCCCGGCCGCAGGGGGCGCTAACGAGGCGGCGGCGGCGGACGGACGGACGTGCTTCAGGAAACTGGGAGGGAGATCTGGGAGACGGTGCTCGGATCATCTCGTCCGTTTAAATCTTTTTTTAAATATATGTTAATATAACAACAACAACAAACACGGACACTGTTGTTGCTGTATTGAACAGATGAACGACATGTGATACTGCGGCTACGCAGCCATTATGTGGCCCCTGGTTCTGCTCGTCCCGCTGGTTGTCGCTTACGGTAAGTTTCGTTTTGAGTGTCTCTCTTAATACTGGTTCACGAACACACACATACATACACACATACATACACACATACATACATACACACACACATACATACACACATACATACATACACACATACATACATACATACATACACACACACGCATACACACACACACACACACACACACACACACACACACATACATACATACATACATACACACACACACACATACACACACACACACACACACACATACACACACACACACATACACACACACACACACACACACACACACACACAGTACAGTACAGTCAATGAAGACCCCCCGTGTGGCTCGTCTCTCCTCCTCCTGTTGTGGTCAGTAGTCGGGTCCGAGCGCCCCCAGACCCAGACCCAGACCCAGAGCCCAGAGCCACCGACCGGCGTCCGGGTCCAGGGCTCCGTGGTCTCGTGGTCGCCGGCCCCCCCCCTCTCCCGGACCTACTCCGTCCAGGCCTTGAGGTGAGCTCCCTACAGACCGGTCTGCCCATGGTCCTCTGGTTTTGGTGAAAAGTTGCCTAATATGAGATTTATTTAATTTCATTTATTTGCGCTCATCAAGCCTCTTTGCTGTTTAATTGATTTAATTGATATCACTTTATAGGAGCTGTCTGCTCAGTTCAATTACATGTAATGTAATTACATGTAATTGGTGAAACTGGATTTCAAGGCTATCCGCATAACATGTGTGTGTGTGTGTGTGTGTGTGTGTGTGTGCGTGTGCGCGTGTATGTATGTATGTGTCTATGTGTGTGTGTGTGTGTGTGTGGGTCACCCCCCCCTCAGCCTGGACACTAAGCAGTGGCGGGACACGTCCTGCGTCCGGACGCCGGACACGTCTTGTGACGTCGCGGCCACCATGAAGGAGGCTGACTTAGGCTGCGCCCGTCTGCATGTACTTGCACACGAACACAACCTGACCTCTCAGCCTGTGGAGGCCTGCAGCCCACAAGGTGAGGGGGGGGGGGGGGGGGGGAGAGAGACAGAGAGACAGAGACAGAAAGAGACTTAGGAAACAGCCTGGTTAGGTTTCATGATTTGGCAAATGTTCAAGTGAACATGAGATGTCACCTCGGTCTCGATATGCAGGATATAAATTCCTCGGCTTGTTTTAAAAATGTCAACTTTTTCTATACGCTGAAGTATTGTCTGTCTCCGTTGACGTACATGTATTGGTACGTATTGGTTGTTGGCCGCTGTGTAGGATCCATATGCTTTCTAATAAGAAACGTATGGCGATGGGTGTCAAGGTAGTCGGGCTGCGGTCAACCAAAGAAACTCTCGGTCGACTGAAATCGTACCTACTCCTACCTACTAAATCTGCACGTTATTATCTCTCTATAAATCGGCTACCTGGTAGCCTTATGAGCCTATAAATAAATGATACAAAAAACATAAAAAGCTAGTATTTGCATTATTAAATAATTTCTAACCTCATTATTTTATACCGAAATGGACTCATTGAGCCCACGATTTCCGAAAATAGAAGTATATCAGCGATCCCAGCACAAGAACTATTGAGGAATATACAAACTCATTTTAAGATAAGTGGGTTGACAAAATAGCCTATTAACCGAAAGCTTTTACTCTTAAATACAAAACGGCAACAACAAACCAGCTCAAGGGGAGAACAATTTAGGCTACATAAAAATCCTATAACAGAAATGGGCTCAGCCGTTTTGGGTTTTTAATCATCAATAAGCATTGACTGCATACATTGGTGTAAAGGCTGAGCATTATTCAGTGGACAGTTTAACACCATAATAAGAGTACCACAGGTTATTAAACGTTTAAAATAAAAAATCTAATACAATACAAACAAGGCAGAGCGGGTCTCCAAAGTGTGCAATTCCAGTACCGCATTAGGCGGAGCATCCATCACCATCAGCAAGTTAGCCTCCCGTTTTTAATGCCGTGTTGGTTGTTGAGCTATGATATGCAAACTGCTGTTTGTAAGTTTACATTCGACTTTTCTCATCCGTCTTTGCACAATGCAGCCACACCAACGACTTGTTTTACCTCGTGTCATCATTTCATCATTTCAGAGCCGAGTAAACGTTCAGTAAACATTGAACGGGTTGGACCGGGTTGGACCGGGTTGGGCGAGTTCAAACACCCCCGCGTTCGCAGGTAGTCTGGAGGCTATTGATCTCGCGCCTTTTCTCCTTATTACCGGCGAATGTCCGACCAATGAGAGTTTCGGTCGACCGACCAGTCGACCGGGAGACTACAGCCCTACAGTCAAGTCCATTTTGTATGCCCTTATTCAGGTACAGTGTCAAAGGGCTTCGCATGCCCACATCATACAACCCCCCCTAACCTGAGCACTCTGGAGGGCTAATTCACTCTGATCAGGTGCCCAAAAGCAAAGTCTAGTAGGGCTGGGACGATATGCTTAACTCCCAATTCCATACTATCACAATAGTTTGGTGCCGATTCAATATGTATTGCAAATTTTAAATGTTGCGATTCTACGAAGTATTGCAAATCGATATTGCGTGTTTCTTGCGATTTACTTGACCACGGGAAAAAGTTGTAACAAATGCAGGTGCCACGGTCCAATTCTGTGCTGTGTCCCAATTCAGGGGTTGCAATGCTTCGAAGTACGCGGCCTTCGAAGGCGACTCCTTCTGAGGGACCTTCGAAGGCCGCATCAACCGTTGTTAAATGAGACGGTCTAGCCTTCGAAGCATTTCCTGGTTGCGTCACCAGCCGCGTCACCAGCCGTCAGTCAGTTTGTCGTCAGTTGAAAGACAGACAGACAGACAGACAGGTTCTAATAAAGCAGAAAATGATCATAATAATGATAATAATGAAGTATAACATATAATAGTGATAATCCTAAACTTAGCTCTTTATTCAATCCAATCGTTTAACTAGAGTTTGCAGTTTTACAGTCTGGAAATAAAGCAGGGATAATAAAAGTAATAAAATATAAGTAATTAGTAAAAGTATAAGTAGTAATAAGTAAAAGTAATTAAATATAAACCCAATACTTATTACATTTAAATATAAATTCATCGCCGCTTGGTGTCGCCATTGTTATTTTCCCGCCACTGAACAGCGGCGCGCAAAGGATCTTGGGATACGCGAGGCCGCGAAGGATAGTTGCGGTGCGTCCTCCAAAAGGAGGGAAAAGAAGGACGCATTTGAAGGCTGTATTTGAAGGAGCCTTCGAATTGGGACAGCCTTCGCGCCGCGTTGTGACGTAATCGGCCTTCAAATGCGCACTTCGAAGGCTGCAGCCCCTGAACGACAAGTATTGCAAATCGATATTGCGTGTTTCTTGCGATTCACTAGACCACGGGAAAAAGTTGTAACAAATGCAGGTGCCACGGTCCAATTCTGGATTCAGCTTTCGCCCATGACATCACATCCTGTCTGTGCTTCTCCTGACCCCTCCAGGTAGCTACTGCAGCCCAGAGGTGAAGCTGAGCTCGCAGCCAGACACCCTGACGGTGCACCTCAGGGGCGACACCCAGTTGGTCCGCAACCACGGATCCGCTGTCCAGCACATGATCGAATACGGCGAGGACGGCAAGCCACCAAAGGTGAGGAGGAGGAGTTAGCGCTACAGGTGCAGCAGAAAACGACATGTTTGTTCGTGAAGCTAAGCTTGTCTAAAGCCCAAAGAACACACAAAACATTTAAAAACATTATTTTTGCGTCTGTCCCAACACGGCCGTGTGCTTTGGCCAAAGCTGTAACATCTGTTTTTTATGTCTATTATAATAACTCAAAATAAATTAAAAAAACCGCCTCGGTGATTGGTGACATTGGCTGTCACCGATTTAGGCCAATCAGAAGCAGAGCGGCTGCGGCAGCTTTGGTTTGTGTTTTTTTTAATATGCGTTTAAATCTGCACTATGTAACTTTTCTACTGCCGCCATTTGCTCCATTAAACAATATCTGGACTAGAAAGTTTCGCAAGAGTAGAAACGAAACGCGGCCATCCGCGAGTCAGGGAATTTTTTTGTCTATGAATTGTTTTATTCTGGTCGACTTTTGCCCCTCCCCCACCTTACATAACGCAGGTTTAAGTTCTGCTCTCAGTCTTACCGTTATACCTTACCCTTCAAGGAATACGGACGTTCCCCCTCCTCGGTGGATATCAAAAAGCTGGAGGGGCAGCGGTACTGCGTTAGGGTTTTCTTCGCCTACTACGACATCCGCCTGGGACCTCCCAGCTGTGACGCATGTCAAGACATTCCCCAATCTGGTAGGTTCCAGGCTTATTATTAGCTAATTATATTAATTCATTACGATAACTATAATTGAGACCGTGTGAGATGTCGTCTAAATGATCATCACTCTTGGTGTCCGTGTGTGTGTCCCAGTCCCAGACCCAGTCGCAGTCTCAGCCCCAGCCCCAGACAAGGTGGCCGTCTCAGTGGGGTTGTCGGTCGTTGTGTTGCTCTTCGTCTTGGTCTTGGTCTTGGAAAAAAATAAGATTAAGAAGTGTCTTAAATCACCCGAGAGACCACAGGTGGGAGCATCCATATTAATATATATGTGTATATGTGTGTGTGTGTGTGTGTGTGTGTGTGTGTGTGTGTGTGTGTGTGCGTGTGCGTGTGCGTGTGCGTGCGTGCATGCGTGTTAGACCTTCAGCTCAGGGTCCGGGGGGGGGGGGGGGGCGGCGGGCTCCGGGGCTGGGAGAGCGAGTGCTGATTTTCTCACAGTTGCCCCTCGTCTTGACAGTTGGCACTAGTTGGTAGCATGTGGGAGGGGCGAGTCAGTGAACGAGTTAGTGGAGACGAGAACTTGGCCAATGGCATGGCTCTGGGCGGGGTTATGTCGGTGCTGCGTCCGGGGCTTAGCGCCGCCCAAGACGATTACGGTTAAAGAAATACAAACAAGACGAAGTGTTTTTTCCCCCCTATGCCAGAATGATAGTGAGTAGAGGCAGAGCCGTCTCCAGTGTGGAGACAGGTCTGGCTATGAGAGACTAGCGTCTACATAGATGGAGAGATGGAGAGATTATACTTTATCCCACAGCGGGGAAATTCTCCTGTTACATCAGCAAAATGTGTAATATACACACTATAGAAGAAGAATGAAATAGAGAAAAGAAATAAAAATAGAAAAGGCAAAAGACAACAACAGACCAAAGTAACTTCAGCCTATGCAGTGCAGTGGATAAGAAATATCAGAGCTGCTGTAACAAGCGGCCACTCAGGCGGCCCATCTTGGATTTTCTCTACATGAATGTGTTTTAGAGTACATTTCAAACAAAATAACGTTCGCACATTGTACCTTTTTTTTAAGTCAAAATAAATCGTTAGAAAGACAGTAATGTTGAGGTTCACCTTGCGTCTGCCTTGAGTTGATTTGTTGTTGCACTCTTCTGGTTTCCAGTGCCTCAGAGAGCCGTTCTCCGTGCGGTCCGAGCAAGTCTACAAGTTCAGCGAGGAGCGCTGGAACCACATCTCCCACATCGTCCCCCTGGAGGACCGCTACCCCCCGTCCCCTCCGGCGCCGCAGTAGCTCGGAGGGCACACTAATGGAGATGCCGCTCCTCGCAGACATTGTTTTATTTCAGGATTACGGTTCAGCGACTGAAAAGAAAGCTGCATTTGTTGTTTACATCGATATATTAAAAAAAATATATAGATATATTTAAGGTTAAAGGTAGGGTGGAGGATGTTGGAAAAACGGTTTGAGCACACAGCATTTAGAAAAAAAAAATTCAAAAGTCCAACTCTGTGTGTGAAGGAGACTTTAAGCAATATGGTAAAAAATGCTGCAGGAAAACATCATCCACCCTACCTTTAAGCGTTTTTCCAACACGATTTCTTATGTTCTATGGTTCTAACCGATGTAAATGTGTATGTAGTCACAGCACCAGCCTAGATCTAGACCAATGGTATGACATCAAAATATATAATAAAACGTTTTTTTTTTGTTGGCAATTAAATCAAAAACACAGACTACTACAGCATATATGTACTTTAATTTGCAGTGGTTTAAAAAGGTATTCAACGTGTCAACAGAAGTCATAAGGTTTCAATACAGAAAAAAACAAAACAAAACAAAAAGGGTTGGGAGGAGAGAGGAGGTTAAAAGACTGTAAAATCAGTGTTGGCTTCAACTTCCCTTTCCATTGTTCCCTCACCTCTTCCGGGACATCAGAAATGTATCCACGGTATGAAAACCTTAAGCGGCGAATGAAAACGCTGCCTATGTCGTCGCGGCCATGTGTTGAAAATGTTTACATGTCTGTTGGTCAATACGTTGGTTGCCACGGCGAAGAACGTATCGGACCGCTTACACTGGATGGGCTACTGTTCGACAACACTTATACCGAAGCCCTTGATGCAAAGGTGGAAGAAGGTTCAGGTTGAGAGAGCAGAAGTCCATCACCTGCTTCCACAAGAGACTCGAGACCCACCAGAGGTCACCTGGACCCCGCTTTGCATCCTTCCTCTACTACCCCTCCCACTAATGAAAAGAATTAATGAAAAAAATTAAAAAATTGCAATCATGCTGTGTTTGTATGTCCTTGTATGTATGTACTTTGATATTCTGCGCTTAGTATTTTCGCACTTATCTCTGTTGTATACTAGCAATCGGTTAACTTAGCAATTGGGTGTGCTTGAAGCTCGTTCTTGGGAAATCCTTACTCTACTGATAGCGATTAACTGTTGCACTTTCTCCTAATAAATGTACTTATTGTAAGTCGCTTTGGACAAAAGCATCTGCTAAATGCCCTAAATGTAACTAATGGGAGGAAGAGTTCAGTCCGGGGCAGGCGCTCAAACATATGGCATGGATGGTTAGTTTCTGAACCAGGACTTCTCCACCACCACCACCTGGTTTCTACTGTGGTCGGGACAAATGTATACATTACTGTTGTGCTTTGTTGTGTTTTTCCCATTTATGCTTAAAAAGAAGAAATCCTTTGCAAAACGAGGTATTTGAAATTCACCATATTAAGTCTGCCACCGATCCCCAAGGAGCGAACACTCCAGGGCCAGGGTGTTAAATTCAACATCCCAGCCGACGCACAGCCCTGCCAACTACCTGCCTGGTGTTGACTTAACTCTGAGAAAAGGTCCCGAGTCCTGATTTCCCCAGAGAGAGAGAGCTGCCTGAACATGACGCGTGATATAGTCGTCATGGAAACAAAACGCAATTGGAAGTACACAGCGGGACAGTGAACGAATGCGAGAACTTTTGGCGGCGGCGGCGGACTGCGGGGGAAAAAGAAAGCGCGTTGAGCTGCATGGTGGTATACCGATATAGCGATGTATTATACTCGTCCTGTGCTAATGGACAACCACTGAAATCTAACTGGAGCACCGAGCTGGATATGTTAAAGGTGATGTCACATGCAAACATGGATATGATGTGATATAATATATGGCAGCTGTCTTCATCTGGCAGCATTTCGGCCAATCAGAGAATAGTATTTGCAATAAGCATTGTTTCATCAATGATGGCACGGTCCCCGATGGCTTAAGCATTTAATTATCAATCAAAAGTTTAGCACAGCATTTTTTTTTTTTTTTTTTTAAAGTCAAGTAGAGAGAAATCTTTTTTCTTTCTTCTCAGGCCAAATCATTTTGGCCCCATTTGCTCTAAACCGCTGGCAATCTGCTGAACACCACAATGTAATTACAGTCTAATTAAAAGGCATGTTTACCGTTAACAGCCACGCCATTAAAGGAACATCTCAAAATGAAAAGAATCCACAAGCTTGGTCAAAGATTTCTACAACACAGGGCTAAATGATCACCCGAGGGACGCTCGATTAAAACCAAATCAACACACATTGACGCCCGTTCATAAATAACACCTACATTTGACACGCTTGTTGACTAAATACAGATCTAGGAAATACAATTACAAAAATGTCCGCCTAACCCAGATCCACCACACCTCATCTCGATATAAGAAACCGACAGTATAAAACATAGCAACGCGTCTAGGTGGTGCGGTTCAGGTAAAGTCCAGTGCATGTTTTGACCACTGCAGGCGAAGGAACATAATGAGGGCAGGTGCAGCTAAATACCACCAGCTGGCCCTGATATACTTAAATATAATAAAGTATTATTATTGTTATTAATATATTACATCAGTATCTGGTATCAGTCAATATATTGTACCTGTAAAATATGAACGTCTCGCTCTTGGTTCATTTCAAAGTGAACCAGTTGGAAGCCAGACTTGCTGACATTGTGAGGGATTACGCGCATTTCTACAACTGCTCCAGCAGGACTACAAGGACACGGAGATAGGAAACTCCTGCCGAGTGTTTGACAGCTTATGCAAACACGCCAATTTATTTTTTGTTGCAAGTATATCGGGGCCTAAATGGTTGTGTGTGTGTGTGTGTGTGAATAAATACATTGGTGAACCAGCAATTTAACAGCAGAAACAAGACAAGTTCTCTATGACAAGGGTCATAGGTCTTGGGTTGATTTTCCACTGCACCGTGTCCCCCATACAACACACAAAATATTAAAACATATTTAAAACACTTTGATACAATAGGTGACACTGGGATCCCTTTTTCTATGGCTACTAATAACAAATTACCAACATTTGCTTTTTCTGAAAAAATAGATTTGAAACAAAGGTTTGAAACAAACAAACAAATGAATATGTAATGTTAGACACAGCTGTGTGTGTGTGTGTGTGTGTGCGTTTTAAAGAACAGCAGACTAGAAAACCTATCAAATAAGACGTCTTTTGTTCATCTGTGTGTTGGGGGTTTGCACACGCGCACAGATAGGTGACCAGCGCACGGACACTAACCCCACAGGTCTTCTGTCCGGCCAAACTTGTAGATGAGAGTACTGGGGAGAGAGACACACACACATCGATAAATACAGAGAGACAGTCAGAGTGAGAGTGAGAGACAGTGAGAGAGAGATACAGTGAGAGAAACACAGTGGCTTCAACACAGTCCTCTACTCTGAGAACTGCTTAGCTAGATGGAACGAGTGGAGAGCTCTTGTGGATCCTCTCCTTGGGGTAGCATAATAGACACTTTCTCACGTGTGTGTGTGTGTGTGTGTGTGTGTGTGCGTGCGTGCGTGCGTGCGTGCGTGCGTGCGTGCGTGCGTGCGTCATTCCTCCACATACCACCCCCCCCCCCCCCCCCTCCCCGGCAACTTGTCCATTGTTTGAGAAGATGCAAAAAAAAGGTTTCAGGAAGTTCAGGGTGTAATGATAGGCGTCTCATGGTCACAAATAGAGCATTGAGTCAATAGTTGTGTTCAATTTGAAAGTGGACTATTTTCACAGCTGATTTCTATTACACTGCCAACAGGCTATAGCGATAGCTGATCGTCTTTGGACATGTCACATTGGAGGAATCAAATAGAATAGCCAATTTAATGCCGGGGCTCGCCTCCCCACATGCAAATGTTCCACCAAAACACGTTCCCCCTGACACTTCATTTCCTTACCTGAAGAAGATGAACACATTTTGGAAGAACACAGCCAGGCCCGGGGCCACTTCCTTCCCTACACAAAAAAAAGTGCAAGATAAAAATCACAAACACCCTCGCACTGAGGAACAATGAAGGCAGAATAGTTTAACATGGAGAATAGAAAAACAAAGAACGCAAATGCAACATTAGTCTAAAAAAAAGCCAAATAGTTCAAAGATAATACTAAAGTAACACAAACAATTTTCAAGCTGGTTCGTTTGGTTGAGGTAGTCTGACGCTAGCCTGGCTCCGCCCACCTACGTACTTCCGCTCAATTTTCATTTCACTTCAGTACTAAGGTCTGGCCGGTGCTGTATGTTAGAACGATTTCTTTTCCCTCAAATGTGCCTTCCAATCAGCGAACAGGAGGCGCGGCCTGAGAACAGTGACGTAGAGGTCGTGCGCGAATTTCAGTTATTGAGCGGAAGTACGGAGGCGGGCGGAACCAGGCTAATGCTAATGCTCACTGCATCTGCCGTTTGTATACTGCGCGCAACGTGGTTTCTGGCGCATGAAATACGTCACGACCAAACGTTAGCGATTGGTTAAGGCAGATCCAGAGTGGCACTGGGCAGAGCCAATAGGTTTTAAACTTCAACAGCACCCGCCTTCAAGTGAGACATCGTTTGTCTCTACAGCACTGCTAGACCTTTAGTATGAATGTAATGAGTACCAAGGTCTAGTTAGGACTAGGCTAGTCTGACGCATCTCTGGTTTAAGGATAAACCACTACAAAGCAAAGCAATCACTAAGCAATCACTAAGCAAGCAAAACACTATTGAGGCCGTTTTAAAAGTGCCTGACAACAGTATCCACTCACTGAACACACATCTTAGTTCTGTTCAGATCCTTTCTTCTTACCCCGTGTTATTTTGGAGAATTGCTCCCTGGGTTTTCAATGTGCTTTTTCTCACACTCAGTATTGTAATATCATTGAACCAATATATGCTAACTTGGCATGAACAACTTTCTTGAACATGAAAATGAAAACCTGCGGTGGAGTTACAGATTACCGACTGAATGTGATGAAAAATGACACTTCTTGACGGCCAAGTTCTTGGTTTAATGCAGCATGGGAAGACACACTGGCAGCACCAATTACCATTTCATGTGACAGATCCTCCACAGACCAACTGGTCAGTGTGCCTTCAACAACTGATTACTATGGCTAGGTTGTGCAGCAGCAGTAGCTACTCACATAGGATAAAAGCATCTGCTGCAAGTCTAAATGGTAGGCAGTAATAATGAATAATGAAAATAATTAAAAATAAAAGCATCTAAGCGGTTCTTAAAGTGACAATCCCGAAGATCTACCCTCCCTGGCATAACTACCACTGCTGGATGAGGGAAAACACGTCACTACCTGTGCACCGCTTGTGATTTTTTGCGGGAAAGTCACCACCGACATCCAGTTCGTACTGCAAATACAAGGGCTTTTGTCGGTGGGCCGTAGACACAATCACCATTGTGTTACCTCATTCGGCGATAGATAGTGACATTTATTTACATGAAAATCTTCGAGATTGCCACTTGAATACACATCATTAAAAGCTCTACAACTCAATCATGTTTTTGGACATCCGTTTGGTATTTAAGATTGTGCTTAATCTTCCACTGCTGAGGAGCTTCGTTCAGCTCCACTCAGAGTAGATGAGCAGGTCAACACTGCTGAGGAGCTTCGTTCAGCTCCGCTCAGAGCAGATGAGCAGGTCAACACTGCTGAGGAGCTTCGTTCAGCTCCGCTCAGAGCAGATGAGCAGGTCAACACTGCTGAGGAGCTTCGTTCAGCTCCGCTCAGAGCAGATGAGCAGGTCAACACTGCTGAGGAGCTTTGTTCAGCTCCGCTCAGAGCAGATGAGCAGGTCAACACTGCTGAGGAGCTTCGTTCAGCTCCGCTCAGAGCAGATGAGCAGGTCAACAAGGTCCACCTCAAGGGTGGAGGGTAGTCCTAAAAGGAGGCAGGCCTACTGCTTTCACACAATCTGCTTTTTCATGTAAAGCCACACAGGAAATGCAGCAAGCTCTGCACCTGTCCCCCAATCTGTACACATTTTCACACTTCCTCCCTTGAAGCTAAAAAAAATTAACCAATCATGTCCACATGACCCTAACTGAAAGCTCTGTAAGATACACTTTGTTTGCAACACTTCCTCAAGCCTCCGACCTGCACAGTGTCGAATGGAGTTTAAATGAGTTGAGTGGAGTACAAATCGAGTTGAAATGAATTTGAATGAAACCACGTTAAACAAAGTAACTAGGAAGAACCATATCAACAGGCAGGCGGTGGCGGTGGAGAGGGCAACAGAGAGATAGAGAGACACTCACCCTGTGTTACGTAAGCTGCAAACAGGATCCAAATGGAGCCGATGAGGGAGCCGAACATCATCATGAAGCCTACGAACAGCCAGAGGCGCGCGCCTGTGGAGACAGGAACAGGCTAATTACACAAATTACCCCCGCGATTAGCATCTCTTCACACACACACACACACACACACACACACACACACACACACACACACACACACACACACACACACACACACACACACACACACACACACACACACACACACACACACACACACACACACAAGCTACAGGGGGCTATTTTACACTCAAACAGGCTGCTTGGAGGGAGGGAGCGCCACCAAGGGACAAGGGGGCATCTCGGTGGGAGTACTCAAAAAGGTGAATGACAACATGAGTAATGTGATCGGCCGCACACGCACACTCTTTCCAAAGCGACAACTCATGCACACACAAATCAAAACCACGCTGCGACGCACCTATCCTTCCAAAGCACCCTTCTCCATAAGTGTCGCCCCTCACCTGGCCATTAGACACAGCGTTGATCCTGAGGATGGAAACACACACGAGTTAGGCCAACTTGTTACCTATTAAGAGTTATGACCGTTACTATCATACTATACTATGATACAAGTGTGCATCTATTGCCATCAGCTTGGTGGCTCAGGCAGCTCATGCGCTAACCAGGCAGGCCAAAAGTAATGAACGTTATTGACCCGGATGCAGCCAGAAAAGGGGCTACTGCAGGTGTTAAAGGTGCTGTAGCTAAGATTTAAGAGCTATTATTGTGTTATTTGTTCAAAACGCCTAGCCATCCATTAGGGCTGAAAAAAACAAACATAATGCAATTATTTTGACAGATATTGCGATATGATTCACAATTAGTGAGTGGGAATGATCATTTGGGAAATCATTTTTGTATCACATTTTTCATTTGCACTGAAAAAACTATTCAAATCATGATGTGACATTTGTTGGGGTCTGTACCAAACAAACATGTTTTCTAACCTTCATTTATAATGGTGATATAAAAGTATATTTACAAATTTTACCCGTATCAAAAAATTGCAGCTCATGCGATTTGGATATTGCACTTCCATATTGCGATTGTCGATAATATTCCGATTCATTGTTCAGCCCTACCATCCGTCAGCTATTCGTGAGGGAAATGCGCTGTGTGAATATATGAGTTGAATGCGCTAGCCTCTGTATGAGCAAATTTAGATTTTAGGTTTGATGAAGCGATGAAGAAATATGGTCCAGGGGAAATAAAGTGGAGCATCTCCTTTAGTTTTCAGACTTGTTTTTACAGCTTCTTCTTTTTTTACTCACAGACAGAGAATAAGGTAATGAAGTGCAGGCCATTAGAGAACTTACTCTCTTCCAGGGCTAATTGCTCCCAAATGTGCACAGCGTGTCTTCACACACACAAGAACATGGACGATGAAGAAAGAAGAAAAAGATCCTAGCTAATGGGGGAGAGAGACCATTACAGGGTAAGATTGGCTTAAAAAAAGAAGAAAGAAAAAAAGTTTGGTTCCTGTTGGTTGTCAGTTGACGGGGGGGGGGGGGGGGGGGGGGGGGGGGGGGTGCGCGATTGTCAACAGGGGGGGGGGGGGGGGATGTCATGTCATCGTGCGCGCCTATCGCATGATTTAGACTTGACGGTTTCGGTTGAGTATGTGTGGATGTGGGTACTCGTCCCCAGCGTCCCCAGCACCTATGGTTAACACACCCACCACCCTCTCCTCACTCCAGTTTGTGAATGGAGCCAGGGGTGCGTTCGGATTACGCAGTTTATTCAATCAATTCATAGTAACGCACCGCATTTAACGTTCAGTAACGATAACGGCGTTGCAACGACGGAAACAGTAATTAGTTAGATTACCCCGTTACTGAAAAAATAACGGCGTTGCTTTTTGTAAACAAAACAAAGCAACAAGAAAAAAGCCTTTGCTTCTGTGGCTATAGTGGGAGCAATTCCGAATTGCGTTTGTCACGCTGTTGCATGGTGTTGGAATATTTTGTGATAGATTCAGAGGTTTCCACACTAAACTAAGAATCGGAATAAGGATTGTCGGATTCGATGATTAATAATATAAGCAATTATCTTTATTCAGTTAATGATACAGAACAGAGAATACAGCCTAAGTCCCTAGTCCCTAACAGTACTGGACCTATTTCTCGATAGATGGTTCCGTAGCTGCGTCTCGCGAACGAGAGTTCACTACAGGAGTCTGGTGAGAGATAGGATGGAGATAACGGGAAGTAAAAAGGTTTTATACTGCCTAAAGGTGTCTTTTCTGCCTGCGAGCCTCGGAGACAACAATACTGGTGTATGATTGGTTTGTGCCATCTAGGCGTCCAGGTGCTTCCTGAGCCCAACGGCACCAACTCAGACATACGAATCAAACATCCTGCTCAAACTGTCTGTCACCTGTATGAACTTTAGAGATGCGTCTACATTCTTGGTACTGCATCTATTTGTGGATCCGTCTAGATTCTTGGTAACACAACCAGAGGTGTGACATTTTTTAAGCGAGTCCCTACTCTAACTCTACAGCTAGTGGTTAAACTGTTAGAACTAGGGGCAATGTTAACTATTAGGCTTAGAGGCATTATTAAAATTTCGATAATGGCAACAATGGAGACAACGCATACGTCCATCTTTCTCCCCCAAACATAACAAGCGCTACCGATATCCAGTCGTCTGCATGCAGATCCCACGTGAAGCCGTTGGTTTCATTTAAAAACGAGAGAATGCGCTCATCCTTGTACAGGATGAAGAGGTGCTGTACAAAAACGTAATTATAGTTTGCGTCAAAAAATGTATTATTTTTTTTTGTTTGTTTGTTTTTTTTCTTCCCCAAGCTCATAAAATAATTTGGGTCGCACATAAATTGACAGGGTCGGTCGGAAACCGGAACCAAACAAAAAAAAATGTTTAGGCCTTAGCGACCCGAGGAAGAAGACCAATAAAAACATTTCAGGGGGGAACACACACTGCAGTTGCTAAACCTAATTACACCTTGCTCAAAAGTGATAACTTTTTTTATCTCGACAAATAACAACATGTAAATGTGTAGAAGTTTGAATTAAACCATTCGGGGAGAACAAGAGTGACATTTTGTACATGAGGAAGACGATGAATAACAATAAGAAGAAGGTGAATAAGAAGGCTTAAGTTACATGATGAAGACTAAGGCATAGCTAATGCTGATGGATGATGATGGAGGCGGGGAAGACAAGAGGGCTTACATGAAGAAAGCGATGGTGGAGAAGACACCACACGTGTGGAAGGCGTGGTTCATCTTCTCCTGTGATGGGTAGGTCACCGCTGCGTCGATCATCACCCACCAACCTGTAAAAAACTGGGAGGGGAAGAGAGAGAGAGAGAGGGAGACACAGACAGATAGACAGGGTTCATATTTACACTCGCCTTCAACTGACAATCACGTCGCTGTTGCTTTCTCTTATGAGAGAAAGAGATAGAGCGGGCGAGAGATACATAGAGATACATATACAGAGAGACGGACAGACAGGGTTAATATTTACACTCCGACGATAGCATCTAATATCTTATGATCACATTGTTCCTTTTAAAGACTTGTGGAGTGAGTCAGCGACACCCAGTAGAAAGCCCCAGAGTTATAATTTCCGTCCAGACAGCGCGCAGACGTCCAGACTCATAATGTGGACTAGGGATGGGCATTTGAAGGCATATCAATATTCGAATAGCCGAATAACTGAACTACAAAAAAAAAAGTGCAGCGCACTCATAATGTAGCCTGATGGGCCTGAAGGGCTTCGGTGATCTGGCCTTCACTAACAACAAATGTATTCATTTTCCATCTACTAGTCACATAAATAAGGAAATCAAATCCAATGTGTTCAATTTATTGAGCATTTTAGAAGGGAAAAAAAACACTCGACATCAGTAGGCTGAATCCGCACAGTTGAAATGAAACCATCCTTTTTGACAACAATATGAATGAACAGTATCGCATACTGAAGGCACAAACTGAAATTAGATTGAAGCACAACAGCAAAAAGTACTGGTGGGCTTGGTTATCAACAGAACTCCACTTGCAGCGCATGGGCCTGCCTCGCATTACACATGATGCGCATATAACAGAACATCAACAAAAATATATTATATGTAAGACGGAAATATGTCTAAAACATTTCCAGTTAACATCACCTAAACCCACCTATAAAACCTATACGGCTGCGGCCGATGGACGACCCAGACACGACGACCATTAGCAAGAAACGGAAGACCCAGAATGATGCTGCAGCCGGCAGGTGACTGCGAGAAAAGGTCTTCAATTCATCAAACTCAGGGTCGTTGTTTTAAAAGTGGGCTGTCGCTACCGTGGGGTTTTGCCCTGCCTGAGAACCAGTGACCGGGCCAGACAGGGCAGTTGAAGAGCCCTGTGCTGCCTGCTTTTAACGCTTGTCCTCATTTCAAACAGAGGTACTCTGCGAGATATTTGACATTTCATTTTTCATTTTTCGTCATTTGACAGTGAACAACGAAGAAACGTCTCAACTCTTCCCCAAACGTTAGTGTGTGACAGTTTGTGTTAATAAACGTCAAATGGAGAAGTGATAAAAAGTGTGTGTAATAAAAGAGCAGGGAAGATGTAGCATGTGATTATATGCGTGGTATGGGTTCTTTTTAAATGGCAAAAAACATAAATCAAATCTAAAATGCCAGTAAACCACAGCCTGATATCAGACAGAATTGTCAACTCTTTACTCTCCATTTCCATTGATACTTTTAATCGATTTAGAACAGCCTCGATAGCAGCGTCTATCTTGTCTATAGCAGTCGGCCGCCATTGTTGTTATTGCTCCTCCTTAGTTTCCGGTGCAGTTTGATAACGCTCGACAATGGCTTGACAATGGCTTGACAACGGTGATGGTCCTGTCTGTGGCGCTAATTGGCTAATCATTATTCCCCCTCTGCGGCGCTCAATAGATAATTGCTTTTTAACCCGAGAAACCGCTGTTTCATGTCATGCCAGACCAGAAGCAGTCAAGTCAGGACCCCGCCAGGGTCCTAATGAGAGCCCGTAAATACAAGCATATCACCCCCATCCTTCAATCACTGCACTGGCTCCCTGTCTCATCCCGGATCAACTACAAAATTCTGCTACTCACTCATAAATGCATCCATGGACACGCACCTACCTACCTTCGAGAACTCATCACCCTACCGTCCGCTACCCGCACTCTCAGATCCACAAACACCCTGCTCCTCCAAATCCCGAGCACTAGGCTCTCTACCATGGGAGACAGAGCATTCTGCTCGGCCGCACCACGCCTATGGAACAGTCTCCCAATCCAGATGAGGGCCATTCAGAACCTGGACTCTTTTAAAATAGGCCTGAAAACCTATTTATTCAGAAAGGCCTATGGCTGCTAATCTTTATCGAGTATGCTTTTGTTTTCTTTACCTTGCTTTTAACTTTTTAACCTTGTAGCACTTTGAGATCTCTTTGATGAGAGGTGCATTAGAAATACAATTTATTATTATTAAGTCCATTTTCAATCCACTGAATCAACATACTGCAGAAAGCATTGGACAGTGGAAGACGCGCTGGTTGCACCTCAATGATGCATTTCTTCCACCCGTGAAAAAGTCTCTTGATGCAGGCCGCTGAAACCTACTGACCTTTCCTCCGCTTGACCGCCTACAGAGGAGAAAACTCTCCCAAGTCCAGTTGCCCGAGAGATTAACCGGGTCAAAAGGCACACACACGTCATTTCCAACCTCTCTAAGTGGGGCTTGTGCGAATGCAGCAGGAGCAGGAGTCTGAAGGTTCACGCTCCGCTCAGCTGGAAATAACACTTAGTTTGTGTTTGACCACAGCCGTTAAGGTCCTGCCCTGCCATTCTATTGCCATTTTAATGGCATCGGGCTGTCTGCAAGGCGTTCCTGTAAATGGAAACTGTATTTTTAGTATCGTCGGTCATACAGCCCAATTTTGTCAATAATCAATCAATCAATCAATCCAAACACAACACACACTTTTAGCAGGTATATAATAGGGATGTTTACGATTAGTCGACTCACCATTGCTGCACTTGCTAGTCAGCACCAGAAATACTAGTTGCTTAAATGCTTTTTTTTCCTGAAAAAAGCATTTCTGCTGAGATATGAATCGCGATAGCCGACCATACACTGAATTACACCATGCTTTTAATAACAGAATGAACTAATGTTCAACAATGTGTAGTTTCCCAAAACATCAAATAATTTATCTAATTAGGCTTTTTAATTTAATCTGGTTCACAATTCTCCACAGTGATCTTCACCCAAATCATTAACTGCGGTCACAAGGTCATTCACAATCAGTTGTTTTTTTCATGACTTCATTTCAGGGTTCAGCATTAATGTTTTTTTTCTCTTGCCCTGTCGGAGAAGTGGGTCACAAATCTACTTGCCCAAAGTCAATTTTGAATTGCCCTTATACAAATAGTTTTATTTATTAGCGGTTATCAAATAACAACAAAGACTAAAGTTAATTGTCATGTTTAATCTTATCTTATGCAAGTAAATTGAACAGACCAAGGACAGTGTCATAGATGCGAAGCAACAAACATTTTTGCAAATGCCCATCCCTCTTTTTTCCTCAGAGATGGGGAGAAGTGCAATACATCATTAAACTCCTGTTTCCAGGGTAATTTTAAATTATCCTGGAAACAGGAGTTGCTCGCTTTCCCTGCAGCCATTTACTCGTGAGTGTCTGAAAGCCATGCATCACACTACTAGCCTACTCAATTGGCCAATGGCGTGTGCCAATATTTTCCGATGCGTGCAAGGGGAGGGGGCTATGCTGCGTGCCAGAGAACGAGAACTTAATTTATGATAAGACGATCCAAAAAAATTATTAAAACATTGTTTCCAAAAGAAAATGTTTACTACTATTTTTTTTGTGCTAGATTTACTAGCCCAACGTGGCATTTTAATCGAGCAAGCCTTGTTTGAATTAGATAGGAGAATAGGGTAACCAGACGTCCCCGTTTTCCGGGGACAAATGGCTCTTAATAATACGAACAATATATTTTCCTGACCATGTTTGGCCACTTAGACTCTAATGTGCTCAGTTTTGATAGATTTCTACTACAAATTTGTCTTTACTCCTTGACTAGTGAAAAAAAATGAAAATGCCCATCCCTAGTGTATAATAAAAAAGTAATAGCATGTTGAAAAAGAAAGAATGTTTTGAAGGCTGTGACTATAATATTTATAAGGCTGTGATGAAAACATTCATCCATAAGATTTAAATGGTCTGGTAAAGTATAATTCTGCATAGGGAGCAAGGGTCACTTGCCGTTGCAGCAGAAGGCACCATTATCTGGGATTACACCAAACGTTTAGCAATTAGCTCCTTTTATCAGTCCCTGATCAATACTGGAACACAATCACATTTCTAGGCACAAATAACGACAGAAAAATAATAGCCAAGACTGAAAATACATTTGATGCACATTAGCATATCCTGTACATTTGAAAACATCCTGTGCAATTTTGTATTTAATATTTCCTCCAAATTCATATACATGTTTTTTCCCCTTCGTTTCTTCTTCACCTTTTAACTTCTACACCTGTGACACTTGAATTTCCCCTCAGAGATCAATAAAAGTATTCTCATCCGAGACAAAGCAGACATGAACACTGCAGTGGGAAATTGGAAATCACGGTGTGCCATACAGAGAGGGACAGAGCCAGGAGCTAATGTGTGCTACTCCATCTCGTCGCAGAGCCAGTGATCACGCCATTTAAAAAGGATCGAAAGACACAATGTTCACGTTTAAAAAGCACAGATTTCTCCATTTTATGTTGGCCACTGATGTTGTTTCTGAATCAATGTACAATCAAGGAGTACTCCGGGACATGTTTGTAACAATGGGTGGTGTGTCCTGTGTAACCTACACGCTTTTACCTCAACGCACCTGGGTTGATTCATTAGCCAAACACAATATCAACTAATTGGGAGCAAAGGCTGCATTGTGGGAGTTGTGTAGCCTCATGTAACTCATTAATGCTCGGCTAACATTCTATACTTGTTGACCACAACTGTGCATGGACGTCACTCACATGTCTTCCTATTGTCAAGGACGTCTCTGTTGAGAGTCGTGTGCCTATAATTTATCTTTCTGCATGCTTATGACTTATCCTTCTTCTTATTACTTCGTTTTGTAGCCCATTTTGTTTCCTGCTGTTGACTCCTCTTTTGTGGGGACGGTCGATATCTTGCACCTGCGCCCAAGGATAAGAGCTACACTGGCATGGGCGGAGAGCCAGTTCCTGTTATCAGTGACTTGTCAGTGATTCCCAGGCCTGCTACACTTACAAAGATGATCCTGAACCCGAGAACTCAGCCACACTAGACCGCTACGAAACACCGCATGAAGTTACATAGTGCAGGTTTCAAGCTGAAAATAGCTCGCCCCACTTTGTTTTGATTAAATTGTGTTCAAATGTACACAAACTGGTTGGTGGAGACTGGCAAAAACATTTTACAATTGCGGTATTATTTTAGTAATAGTCACAAAATGGTTCAAGATCACAGAAGACCAATGACTCCGTTGTGGATCGCCAGACAACATTAATTGGTATTCAGAGCGCATCCCATCCTCTAAGTGATAAAACAGTCGCTAGCCAGCTGTGTGTTGGCCTCCCGGAGCTATAATTTACTCTGAAATGTTAACACCTGCCAGGCAACACTGACAGGAGACTGTGAAAGCCAGGGACCATGCCTGCTGCAAAGAAATTTAAACTAATCATTATGGGGTGGGGGGGGGGGGGTCAGGCTTTGTTGGAGAGCTGGATAATACGACGACGTGGGAATAAGCGAACAAGATTAAAACAGTCCTTCCCCATTTTGTTTGTGTTTGTGTTATTGATCCACAACCCGATAGGATGGCAAAACAGGGGTTGACACAGTTGTTAATTGTAACTTTGATGGACTGAATCTCACACACACACACACAAAAACAAGAACACATAATTAAAGCAGAGTTAGACAGTGTACTGTTCAGTCCAGACTTCTGCTATCTAGGCAGCTGATACCAGACAATGACACACACACACACACACACACACACACACACACACACACACACACACACACACACACACACACACACACACACACAAAAGGACTGACCAGGACTCCTGCGACCACCGAGGACAGGGTGTTTCTCCTCTCCCCCCAGTCCACGCACTCCGGCCAGCGGAAGTTATCCAGGAAACCAGCCATCCGCGCCGCCGTTCCTCCCCTCTCCTCTTCCCTCCTGGTCGGTTCTGGTTCCGCGGTGCTTTGCGTAAAAGCTTGCCTTTTCTGCCCTACTATGAATAAAAAACATAACAGTTAAAACATTAAAAACAAAAAGGGCAAATCGTTGCATTTACAAGTGTTGGCTGCTTGGACTTGGTCTACAGCTAACCTGACCCACTTGGTCCAGAAACCAACACCGTTGCTTTATTTCTATACATATAAATATATATTAGCGTCGCGCTTCGTTTGTGAGCAAATTGTTATTTTAAAAAAACATAAATACATAAAGCTAACATAGATGTGGATGCTGGAGTGCTGTTTAAACGGTAGCTAGCAACCCGGCGTTGCTAGCTTGCGTGTTTGCAACGTTAGCTCGACGGGTTGTTGTTGTTGTTGTTGTCGTTGTTGTTGTTGTTGTTATACACGTCGCGTTCACAACCTGCGCTTGAATGGTTAAATAATACGTACATTAAAGTGGTCTGTTCCTTGTTATTATTGTAGTATTAAGTAAGGGAAATAGCGCCACGCATACCTCGCAAGCAGGTAACCGGGGACTGCTTTTGGTTTCCATTCAGCGCTGTGTGTGTGTGTGTGTGTGTGTGTCTGCTAACCGTCCAATCACGCAGCGTGGTTGTTATGACGACGGAGGCGTGACGACAAATCACAGCCGAGTCCGACTGAGTCCGACTGGAATGCGACCTTGTAAAGATCGGAAGGAAAACAACAAAAACAAAACCTATAACAACGTGTGTTGTTATCTGTCGTCCATATTCCGTTTATTTAAGCAATGCCACACGAGAGGGAACTGCTGTGATGCTGGATACCAGCACGGCTGTGATTATAAAAATACAAATAAAATAAAGATAATATAGTGTGATATCGCTTTTATACAGCAGTGCGCTTTTATATAAGCGCCATTTGTTAGTTGACGGTAATGAGCGACAACAGATTATGATTTTGTTTATTTTATTGAATCATTTATTTCGCTCCGCCGAAACAAGTAGTTCCTCAACTGGACCGTTGCCAGGCAGCACATCAACATTCATCAACGGTCGTTACTCTCGTGTATGCCTCTTGTCCAATCAGATGGCCCTGTCGGAACTACCTGTTAATGATTAATCTCAAACTATTGAGAACGAGTAATTAATATTAAATATAAATTAATATTATTCAAAGGTGATGCATGCTTTTCCAATAATGGGGGCCACACAAGCACGTCTTTTACTATTAGGATGCGGCTCATGTTAACAGAAGTGCTTTAGCTCAGCACAGTTATACTTAAAACATGTTACCATATTTTATAACATGGTTCTTACTACTGAATATTAAATATAGGCTAGTTATTGCTGCTAAAATGAAGATAAAACAAACTGATGTTCAAGGGACAGTGATGTACAGTATGTACCTAAATGCAACGGAAAGGCGGAGAAATTAACAGACAAGAGCTAATCTAATACAATATAATGACATAGCTCACATAGCTTACAGCCAGAAAGAAGATATGTTATCATTAATAATACAATATCTTTATGACTGTAAATATGCACTTTTTCTCACTTTCTTAACCCTAATAAAAAGGTATCTGCATTTCACCCTAGTATAAAACCTTTGGAGGTCTCTACTACGTGTGTCTTATACTTACTTACCATGTCTGTTGTGCTCAACTGCAATAATTATTTCTCCCTTTGTGCCCATGTGCCCATTTGCAAATGGCTGAATGAGCATGACTGGATCACTGCTTAACTCAACTGGCAGCCAGTGATGCTCAACAGGCTCTGTGGACCTTGGCAGACGCATGGAGGACGTATGATGATGGGGAAGGAGGGAGAAGGTGGGGGAAGGAGGGAGAAGGGGGGGGAAGATGGCTCCCCACCAGGCCCCAGGCGTGGTAAGGTTCAGCCCCCTTGCTCTCTGTCCCCATATAAGGGCGGCGCTTTGGGGGCGGAGCTGTGTTTGTTGTTGAGGAAGAGAGGCAGCTGAAGTTGACAGTGGACTGTGACCCAAGAAAGACACAATAACACTCCTGCTTTTCTGCTCTCCTCTTACCTTAGCTCAAAAGTCAGGTTTTGACCCGTGCTGAAGACCCAGCCGTATAGTGTGAAATGGTGTGACTTATCATCAATGGTGAGTTTGTTTGTTTGTGTGTATATTTGTTTATCTGGTATATCCAAATCCTGCAAACGATTCTGCTGATATTGCCAGTTCACGTTTCAGTGATATGGTTATAATGCTATTCATTTGCATCCCACTACTTTGGGTGGCCTTGTGGCAGTAGTGCATGTCAATGATTATTTCATTTCATGTTTTAAAAGTATGAATGTGTTGACACCTGGGGAAAGGGTAAAATGCTGCGCTGCCTTTTTTTTTTAAAAGGCGAGTAACTTAACAGTTGAAGTGGAACTTGTTGAAAGAAATAAAACCGGCGTGACCAGTTTCCCAACATTCATACAATAGACAGAGCCGACTGAAGGATGAGTCAGCATTTTGAAAACACTCGAGTCAGTTGTTGCTCTCAGGCTGCTCCCCAAGGCCAACAGTGTGCTTGTATGCAGTTCTGCTTTTCTATTTTGTATTAAACTATATTGGTGGAAAAATCTGTACTTGAATTAATTATACCCAATCCCATATTTTCCGGCAGTGAAAAGTTATTTGGGAGACACGCTAGCTAGGAGTATGTTTATACACGCTGATTGAACTGCTTTTTTGGCTGTTTTCTCTACCTGGTTGGGGTCCAGATCTCCGGCTTGGTTCTAGATTGTAGTGCTGGGTCCGGTCCTGGGTCCTGGGTCCTGGGGTCCTGGCTCAGGCTACATCCACACTACTACGTTTTCGGCGTTTTTTTAAAACGATCTCCGTCCACACTAGCGTTTTAGCACCGTATCAGAAAGAATCTCCGTCCATACTACCACGCCGGAAAATGCATATCACATGACCATGCGTGGTCATGTGACCAGCGTGCCGCTATAAACAGGAAGCAGATTGTCTACTCTGCGGTTGGTTAGTTGCAGAAAATGTTAGGGAGGAAGAACATGGACCCGGGGATTGTCGCAAATGGCTCGAATAATAGCTTGCCTCCTGCGCATGTAGGTAGTAGTAGTAGCATTATAAAATGCAGAATCTAACTGCACAAGAGCTGTTAGGATAGACAACACGGTCATAAACGCCTGTAATTTGTTATCCATGTTGGCCTCGAGGCTGATGAGGTTTGTTTTCTTCCGGAAAAGGGTCACATGATAGGGGCGTGACGAATCAGGGAAGGACACGCCATGACTGATAAGACCCAATCAGGAAGCGAGCGTGGGTGTCTGCGTCGACGGCTCCGTATCCGCCCGTCCACACTAGTCCACACTGAAACGCTAACGCCGGGGTTTTCTAACTAAAACTGGGTCAGCAGTGTTTTCAATAGTCTGGACATACAATAAAACCAACCTTTTCTTTAGTTCTGGCCAAGTTGTACCTAAGATGAAACCCTGAGGCTCACTGTTCATGCCAGTCAGTTCAGAGGGGGCAGAGAGAGGAACATCGGTTCCGGGTTATGAACGCCTACTGCTGCTACTACTACTACTACTACTACTACTACTACTGCTACTGCTACTGCTACTGCTACTATCGAAATTTAAATAATGCCTCTAAGCCTAAACAGTTAATATGCCCCTAGTTCTAATAGGTAATCCACCAGAGTGGTGGTTTTCTTAGAAAGATCCACATATAGATGTATTACCAAGAACTTAGACACATTTCTAAAGTTCATGAAGGTGTCAGACAGTTTGAACAGGATGTCTGACTTGTATGTCTGAGTTTGTGCTGTTGGGCTCAGGAAGCACCTGGACACCTAGACAGCACAAACCAATCATCTACCAGGGTTGTTGTCTCCAAGGCTCGCAGGCAGAAAAGACACCTTTATGTAGTATAAAACCTTTTTACTTCCCGTTATCTACATCCTTTTTCTCACCAGACTCCTGTAGTGAACTCTCGTTCGCGAGCTACGGAACCATCTATCGAGAAATAGGTCCAGCTGTGATAGGGGCTAGGGACTTCGGCTGTATTCTCTGTTCTGTATCATTAACTGAATAAAGATAATTGCTTATATTATTAATCATCGAATCCGACAATCCTTATTCCGATTCTTAGTTTAGTGTGGAAACCTCTGAATCTATCACAAAATATTCCAACACTACTACCACTACTGCTACTGCTACTGCTACTACCACTACTAGGCCTACTACTACTACTACTACTACTGCTACTACTACTACTACTACCACTACTACCACTACTACTACTACTACTACTACTACTACCACTACTACTACTACTACTACTACTACTACTACTACTACTACTACTGCTACTACTACTACTACCACTACTACCACTACTACTACTACAACTACTACTGCTACTACCACTACTACTACTACTACTACTACTACTACTGCTACTACTACTACTACTACTGCTACTGCTACTACTACTACTACTACTACCACTACTACTACTACTACTACTACTACTACTACTAATACTACTACTACCACTACTACTACTACTACTACTACTACTACTACTGCTACTACTACTACTACCACTACTACCACTACTACTACTACTACTACTACTGCTACTACCACTACTACTACTACTACTACTACTACTACTGCTACTACTACTACTACTACTACTACTACTACTGCTACTACTACTACTACTACTACTACTACTACTACTACTACTACTACTACTACTGTTACTGCTACTACTACTACTACTACTGCTACTACTACTACTACTACTACTACTACTACTACTACTACTACTACTACTGTTACTGCTACTACTGCTACTACTACAACTAATGTTGTCTTAACCCCAAACACCAGTACTGGTGTTAGGGCACTCGTCCATCATCTTGCCATATAGGAGTGTATAAAGTACAGCAGCTCCTCCAGGATGTCTGGTCATCCATACTCCTCATGCACCTCCTCACCCCCCCACCCCCCCTCCCCCCTCCCCCCCCAGCCTGCAGGTTCGTCCTGCAGAAGATGCGGTCCGCAGTCCGCGGCAAGGAGCAGCCCAAGGACTCAGACTCAACGCATGAACACACACCGGCAACGGCGGAGTGCCATTACGGTTGGTGGTTGTTAGCTGGTGTCAGATGAGGTTTTGGTTGGCGAATATGTGGAATTGGTGTGTGGGATGTGTGCAAGCACCTTCGTAGATGTGTCCCGTCTGAGACCTTCGAATGTACGGCTGGGTTTGGAAATGCACAAGTGGCTGAAGTCCCTTCAAACCATAAAGTTTTACGTCACTATGATAAAGGGCATTACAAACGTATTGGACTTTACTTAATGTGTTCTGATTCTCGCTAGTGCGATGGAAACTTCTGTGGGGATTTAGACGTTATGCAACATTTAGCAATCCACAATGCATCACCACACATCAGACATCAAATCAAGTGTGTGTGGGTGTGGGTGTCATCCCACCAGGTCTAACCAAAGTCTAGAGGTTTATTATAGCAAGGCGGGTGTTAAGCTGTCTACGGTGATTGCGCTTTGTGAATTCAACTTTTTACCTCAACACATGTGACGGTGACACCAGTAATTGTGGGTTTGCGTTCCAACCATGAATCATCAATCATCAATACCAGCCACACACACACACACACACACACACACACGCACACACACACCACAAAAAATAAGGTTCCTTTGTATTTCATCAAAAGTTAATCTCCTTTGTTACTTCAACAATCCAAAAAGTATATCGCATTCACCGTCTGTCTGTCTGTCTGTCTGTCTGTCTGTCTGTCTCCAGGGGTGAAAGGGGCCGGTGATGTCGGGGGAGATGGGCGGGGCCTCATGCATGATCCGTCTTTAGAGGTGGCGCAATGTGGGGGGAGGACGCAGCGTGGCTCCTGAGGTTAAACGGAGAGTTGGCCAGGAACAATCAATGAGAAGATAGACACACACACATACACACACACACACACACACACACACACACACACACTGCAAAAAACATCTTCCTACTAGCGGGGAGCAAAACAAAGTGGCCACACTCATTTTGGATGCCGGGTACATTATGTACTTCAGGCACTCGTATTAAGGATGATGGATCGAGAGGGATGAAGGTCACTTCCTGGATCCCTTCCCCCACACTAATCTTACTCTCTCCTCTTCAGGATCACAAACACACAAAGACTGTGATTTCATTCGATTTTGAAATGGAGGCAGTTAACACAAAGCCTCTTTGTTCCTCTGCAGTTGGAGAGGAATATATAGTCTGGCATGCACATAACACACATAAACACACATAAACACACATAAACACACACACACACACACACACACACACACTGCAACACACTCATCCATACAAACATCATATCAAGTCTTCCATTTGAAGCCTTCCAATGCCAGCTCTCTGCCTCTTTGGAGTGAGACTGCGCTCCCCCACCACCTCCACCTCCACCTCCACCACCATCCAACTCGAGCCGCCAGTGACAGAATGAATGAAAGCCTGACCGCCAAGTCCTCGCCGCGAGGACCCGGTCGGGCCGGATAGCCTGACAAAGCGCCTGCCGCTGACACACACCGCTCGCCACGCAAACCGCTTTGCGTTGTTAACTGTCGTTATCATGATAATAGTACTTTATGCATATTGAATAAATCTGTAAGACAAAGTAAAATCTCTCAAGTCATTTTGCTGATGATTCCTGTTTTTTGGGTCCTTAACAATTACTTCTGTATGTGATGCATCCATTTGAACAATTCAATGGAAAAACTAAATGATTTTGTTTTGTCTCCTGATGCTTATACATTATTATGATGTCTGTGACCTCTGTCGGTATGAACTACATGAGCAAGCAGATCAAGGTGTGTACACACGCAAAGAGCAATTTCCGGTTGGGCGTCCGCATCTTCGCACCGTCTGCCTTCCAAGGGGAGAGACGGTCCATATAACATATGGAGCCGAATCTGCAGAAAAGTGCAAGCATCATCAAAACGCCCAGAGAAATCTGCAGCTCTTGTGCCCTTTTGAATTGAGACTTTGTGCGTGTGTGTGTGTGTGTGTGTGTGCGTGTGTGTGTGCATGTGAATACGTCCCATTGCTTCCCAATCGTATTACTTCATATATAGCCTGGACACCAGATTGCTATTCCTCTTACTTCATATACAATACATTGCGTCTTTGTTCAGCCATTATAAACCTCTCCACTCGAGCCCGTTCCATTTGCACTGGCGAAAGGGCAAATGGAAAAAACAATCTTCTTCAATTATCTGCTGAACATACAGAGGGTCCAGTAAGAGCTGGGAGCAAGAGCCGGAGACACTGCCACTCGCTACAAAAGGACGCACCACAAGAAATCCTATATATTATGGCTTTGCTACACATTATGTAGTGCTCTGA
>JAOPHQ010000593.1:107500-127500 GCA_030340625.1 Merluccius polli
ATTCATGGTTTTGCCGAGATCGCAACTTGACTTCCCCATTGATGTTCTTAGAGTAAGAATTGACAATGTCAGAAGGAGAGACCACGATTTTACTTTAATCAAGGACTGACACAAGCCAAAATGGCCTTGTGTCTTTCTATTATGGACAACATTCATATAAGTCTTCGTCAGTTAAGAAGAAGACGAGCCAGACTCCAACTTTATAGGCGAGTTTGCTTAAGTGAGCCTGACGCAATTGTCCGCTTCATTGCGAACCAGATCCGCGGCCCTGGCCGGCTTCATGGCTGATGTTGGAGTGGTGTGGAGCTGCCGGGTTGGTGTTACTAGACACGCAACATGTTCGTTATGTCGAGATAATGAGATAATTAAGTCGTGATCTCGAGATAACGGGCCTAAAAAATGATAAGCAATCACGGCTGTTCTCGGCTTCCGCAGGAACCCCTTTATCTCTGTTTCAGCGCTTTTTCTGCGGCACTGAGGACAGCGACTCGGTAGCCTACCTGTGAGGTTTGGCTACGGGAGGACGTGATGGGGAGAGGGGTGGGGTAGAAGCCGCTGATTGGCTGAGAAGCTTTCACTCAAAGCTTTCCTCAGGCTGCTTATTGGATGAACAGCTAGAATGAAAATCACTCACTACTCACTATAGTGATCGGTCAAGATGGGTGGGCCGGGCCTTAAATGGGTGGGCCCAGGCCCACCCGGGCCCAATAGTAGCGCTGCGGGTGCATACTACTGATCAAATGATCACTCTCTACTACCCTACTCTACTCTACTGTCTACGCTACACTACTGCACGGCGTGGGGCCCCGCCAGCGTGTGAAAAGCTGCATCATGTATGATGATGAAATAGTCTTCCTCCTTGATTAAGATTAACATTATGTTATCAGGCGATCCAGAAGTATAACCACACCGCTGTGATGAAAACACAGGGAGCTATAAACCTTTAAGCCTCTCGAGCCTTAACAGTAGCAGAGGTGACATGACTCTCGCGAGGGACGTGGTTCCAGATGCTTCTCTCTCTCTTTCCGCTCTTTATCTCCCATGATGGATTTGCTTCCCCTGGCATCCCTCTGACTTTCTCTCTCTCTCTCTCTCTCTCTCTCTCTCTCTCTCTCTCCCTCCATTCTCTCATCCTGTCTACACGGAATTGTGTGTGTGTGGCTAGAGGACCGTATGGGACAAGGGTTCAGGTACGGGTTTAGACGTTAGTTACATGGGAGTCTATCCCGAGAGAAGAGTCTCCACGCCTCGAGGACCAGATCAACCCGACACACTTCAGGATGTGATCAACTTAACTGCAAAGAAGACAAACCCAAGACAAAAGCACGTCCGATGTCGATGACCGCACACCGGTATCGCTCCACAACTGGACAGACGGGTTTAAGGAATCCGAGCGATGCTGTTCTAATCTCTGTCTGTCTCTCTGTCTATTTGTCTCTCTCTCTCTCCCGCTCCCTCTATTCTCTCTCTCTGTGAGACAAGCCAGTACATCGCTAGCAGTGAGAGGACTTACCTTTACCCCACTGTTGCAGCTTTGGACCCAACGTTTCAGAGCGCCGCCTCTCGCAGCATCACATTGTCTCCATTAGAGGGGCACCTATTTGGGCATTCATCATGTTTTCTCACAGCACTGCATCCCATTGTCTCTACTGGAAAGGGCATCAACCTTTGGGACACCGTCACGTAGGGGCGGCATAGAGGGCACTTCATAACGGCACCCTTTTCCATCGGATGGGCACCCATAGGGAACGTCAACTTTAGACCATAGAGCGGTGCAGGAATGAGTCCTAAAACCCGGAAAGCCGTTAGCATTTTGGCGCTTCCGGTTCCCTCGTCTCGAAGTCGACGGGTTTTTTGAATGGGTTTTTGGTTAGATGGCTGAAATAAGGTCTGTGGTTTTAACACAAGCTTAGGAGATTACCACGTTTTGATCTACGACATAAAATACGTCAGTAAATACCCCCACTCGTGAATTTTGAAGCTTTTACGTGTCTTAAAAAACTTCTGGCGCTTCAAAAGTCATAAAAGTTGTGTTCATCGGTGAAGATTATCTCGCTTAACAAAACGTGTGAGAGTCATAAACCTTTGTCTGCCACAGAGCTTATTTTCTGCAATAACACAAAATCCAATGGGGAAAAACCCCATTGGCTCGTTGTCAAGGGAACCCAGGGCGACGCTAACTTCCGGGTTGGCCTACAAAGACACGTCATCCCTGCACCGCTCTATTGTAAGGGCGCCTTCTAGTGCACTGCATCCCATTTTCTCCACTAGAAGGGCACTCATTAGGATACATCGAATTGTCTCGCTCTAGAGAGCACATCATCATCATTTATTGCGTGAAGGGGCGCCCCATCGGGCAAGTCAATCATTTTTTTCCCACGTAAAGGGCAGCCAATAGGGGACTTCCTCTCGTTTTTCGCCACTCTCGAGGGCACTTTCTGTTTTTTTCAACCATGGGGGCATCATGGGGGGGTGGTTGTCCCCCCTGAGTCCGCCAGTGCGCTACTCTCTACTCTACTTTACACTACTCCATTGTATATTCTACTCTACTCTCCTACACGACTCTCCTACACTGCTGTGCTCAAATTATTCACATATTTATTCACAAAGAAGGAGATCACACGTGTCGCGCGCTCCATGGAAACAAAGGACGACTGATTCACAGAAAAACATCGTGGCCCTGCTTACGCACACGCACACGCACACGCGCACACACACACACACACACACGTAATAGCATACTAGGGTTATATACTGGGTTAAAGATCGATCAGACAATACCAATCAAGTGCTTTTGATTTATTTAATAAATATACACAGAATAATGACAACCTTAACATCACCATGGCAACAACCTAAATACACCGCAGGCATTCACAATATGGCTCGTTACGCCAGCATTCAATTTACTTTCTAAATGGACGGTGCGCTTGATTGCTGGTATATAGGGTGCTATCTCGGACACGGCCTGCGGCTGGGTGAGGCCGCACACCTATACGATGCATGAGTAATCAAATCAAACGCTGTTAAACGCTGACATGTCCGAGCTCGCTCTCCTGAGTGTGTGTGTGTGTGTGTGGTGATAGCTGATTTAACCTGTGTGACTTGATTACCCCAATGCACCACAGGCGTGCGGTGCAGCCTCACCCGGCCCCAGGGTCCCATCAGTCTGACCAGGGCCAGGCGATCAACCACACACACACTCGACAGATGTAGTTTCATATCTCACGCACATGTACCCCCCTACACACACACACAAACTAACACACACACACACACACACACACACACAAACAAACACACAATACACTTTAACGTGGTTTTGGCACATACATATAATGTCAGGAACAAAACAGTAACTTCGTTGCGGCTGGAATTACATTTTCCAGTTTTTCGGCACGGACAACAAACAAATCAACACCGGCCATACAGTACATTTGATCCAATCCCATTCTTGGAACATGAAAGGACAGGACAACGTACGGCACAGAAACTGAAAGTGAGATCAAACAGACGTACATTATATATACACAGGCCATGTGTGGCCATGAGACGGTCCATCTTCGTGTGCTATATCCACATTACTGCTGTTTTTCGATCGGTCCTCTCAGCCTCCCCTTGGACGCGATCATTCAGCTCAGTCCGGCCCACGACTCGGGAGCGATCGCAGAGGAGGGCGAACGTTGGATCAAAGACGAGTTATTAGGGTGAGTGGTCGGGGCGCAGTGTGATAACAGAAAACGCCATTTGGTGGACGCTTTTATCCGAAGCGCCTTACAACACCGCGTATTCCAGTGCATACATTTAGCGTGTAGCCCAGATCATAGTTTCTGAGCTTTACAGGGGAAAAGGAAAACTAATGCTTCTCCCCCAGGGGTTAGGGTTCACAGATCCCACCTGGGGCCCGTGAACTTTGACCTCCAGGATTCAAATCCAGTCGGAGGCGGCCATGCTGTCTCTCCCGCGTGTGCTCTTCGGAAAATACACATCCATGTAAGGACAGGCGGCGGCGTGGTCAGTGTGGTTTCGTGTTTGGTCCTTCACTGCGTTACACTTCCAAGCATGTGCACAGTATGGTCCTCATGCATGATGCAATGGTGTGTCATTTCACTTGCTTATTACTCGTTTCATGCAGTCTCTCTCTCTCTCTCTCTCTCTCTCTCTGTCTCTCTGTCTCTCTGTCTCTCTCTCTCTCTCTCTCTCTCTCTCTCTCTCTCTCTCTCTCTCTCTCTCTCTCTCTCTGCCCCTCGTTATACTTGCTCCTCCACCTTGTTGGGGTCAGAGTTCATGGTGGGGGCCACCTGCGTGGGCTTACAGCAGCCGGCGCAGACGTACTTGAGGAAGCAGAGGTAGGCGCTGCCCGACACGATGACGGTGATGATGATGATGATGGTGGCCCCGAAGGCGGGCGACACGGCGTCCTCCAGCACCGACTTGAGGCCCCCCATGCTGATGCCCCCGTCCCCCGATGCCACGGACCCCCCACTGGGCTCTCCCCCCCTGGGCCTGCTGGTGGCCTGACCTGGTGGTAGAAATACAGGGGAGGGAGATGAGGAAACAGCCAAACTCTAATGCTACTAACTAATATTATTACTTGTTGTTATTATTAATACTTGTTGAGCACTTGTTGAATACTCGATTCTGATTGGTCAATTATGTCATTCTACGGTCTGTTATTTCTGACTAGCAGACCGTTGCTATGAATAACAGACCGTTGCTATGGACACTTTTGTTTTTTAGCATAGGCAATAAAATACTTTTTAAATCAATAAACTAATTTTGTGTTGTTATATTTTGTGTCAAATTATTGATTTTTTTGAAAGTAGCCGTGTAATAAGCGGCTATAAGCGATAAAGTACAGGGAGCCGGTCATGATTGCGAAATAAACCCCTTCAGGGTAATTCAAGACCTGCATCACCCTGACAGGGTTTATTCACCCTGTCGGGGTTTATTCACCCTGTCGGGGTTTATTCACCCTGACGGGGTTTATTCACCCTGACGGGGTTTATTCACCCTGTCGGGGTTTATTCACCCTGACAGGGTTTATTCACCCTGACAGGGTTTATTCACCCTGTCAGGGTTTATTCACCCTGTCGGGGTTTATTCACCCTGTCGGGGTTTATTTCGCAATAATGACCGGCTCGCTGTCCATTATCACTTAATAAGAATAAGAATAACAAACACAACATCAACCTCTCCCATCCCCTACACCCAATCCCAACCAGGGGTACGCGTAACCTGGGGGGTACCTGATCAGGTTTCAGGAGGTACTTCTAAAAGATTTTGAGTTTGCTTACCTACAAAAATTATAACATCAAATATCAAATGTGTTGGATTGTTGCTGATCAATCAAGTTAAGACCAGAAGTAGAAGTACGCCTCTCCAGTATTAATAATGAACAAGATAAGAAATGGATTCCAGCTGGGAAATTCTGAAAAAAAGATTGAGATGATGATGATGATGATGATGATGATGATGATGATGATGATGATGATGATGATGATGATGAAGAAAACATCTCTGGTTTGGTGTGGATGAAGAGGTACTCAGCTGTACCGATGGGACTATGGGGGTACTGATCAATCAAGTTAAGACCAGAAGTAGAAGTACGCCTCTCCAGTATTAATAATGAACAAGATAAGAAATTGATTCCAGCTGGGAAATTCTGAAAAAAAGATGATGATGATGATGATGATGATGATGATGATGATGATGATGATGATGATGATGATGATGATGATGATGATGATTGTGGAGGGTGTATGTGGAGTGTGTGTTGTTGATGGCTGGCTAGTCACACTGATTGGACTCTGGCTGGGTGGGGCTGCACACCTGTGGTGCAGAGCAATCATGGCACCCAGGATAAACCAGCTATCACCACACACACTCGAGGAGGACCACCTACACACCACCAAACACACACTAAACATACACCAAACACACACCGAACACACACCGAACACACCACCACACACAATGATTGACAAGTAGGGAGGATACAGACACGTTCTATTCAATAACAGTTTTCTATTCAACGTTGTATTGTTTACACACTTGAACACTATAATATACCGCTGGTGATGATAATCTGCGACTCAGAGACACGGCCATTCCTACCACAACCTTTACTGTGTGTGTGTGTGTGTGTGTCATCCGCATAGCGGATTTCAACTTCAAATGTCACATCAGTGTCTCCAAGCAACTGGAGTTAACTGATCTCAGTGGAGTAGTGTAGTATGCACATTTTTTCAATATTTTTGGTTATACCACACCGAATGTTGTCAAGTAACATTTCGTTGACACGCAAACTGCGTTTTAGGTCACTGAAAACTGACCTTTCGGAAAACTCCTTCCAGGGCGAAGATAATTAGACTTCGATTTCCACACGGCGATTGTTGTTTCACACATTTCACACACGAACAAGGGAGGACTATGTGTGCTCGCGTGTGGCTGGCACCTTTGGGTGTGATTACATGTTTACAAGTCAACCTAGTGTTACTTTCTCCATCATTACACCGCTGTGCTGTGCTGTGCTGTGTTGCTGTTGTTGTTGTATTCGCCGCTCAAGAAGAAGATCATCGATGTGTGCACGCTCCTAATGTTGTTCTGTGGTGTTTTGACATAAAGTTTTACTGGTCCACAGTTAGGTTTTACTGGTCTGACATGCTTATGTGAGCGTTTTAAATCGTTTTTTGCGATCTCTTGTGGACAGGGATATTTTCTATAACACCGTTGGTGTGGGCATGAATTTATTTGAAAAAGGAGAAGGGGAAAAAATATATTTCCGGAAATACCTGTACATGTGGACTATAACATCTTGCCAACTCTCCAATAAACTGGATTTCTAAAGCGTCTGCGTGTCCTGCGTGTCGGAGGAGGAGCCCGGCAAAGCCTCTTAGGTGGCGTCTGGCAGGGTCTCCTGCCGCCGGGGAAGGACCAGGGCCGGCTCTAGACAACAGGGGGCCCTAGGCGAGTTTTACTTTGGGGGGGGGGGGCCCTCCTTACTTTGCCTGGAGCCGAGAACTATGAAATAAAACTATGAACTATATTAGTCGTCGGTCCTTCTCTTTCACTCAGTAAGCACACAGTCACTGTGCGTTTGAAAGCCGTTGAAGCAGTAAATGTGTGACAGATTCACATGTCTCATCTCTACGCAATTATGTATTCGGCGTATATTACGCCCAGTACATATTATATACCCAGTACAGGCCGCCCTGTACTGGGAAGGACATTATTAACGAACCCCCGGTGACGTCATTGCGACTAACAGGGCTAGTAGGGAGACAGGTGTACAAAAGGCTGGCTCCGCCTCAAAGGGCTTCTGCCCATACTAAAGTTTTTCCTCAGCATTTTCCAAACGCTGTCCTTTCACACGGCTGCTTTTGGCGTTTCTCTATTCATGGCTTATCTCATGTGCACGCCCAGGCAACTCTAACCGGCCACCAATGTCTCATTGTCAGAAATATGCCCTTTTTCCCCCACCTGCACACAACAACTCAAAGCCGGCGCATTCATTATTCATCCACATTCAGTTTTCAGAAATATTTTTGGGTTTTGGTGGTGGAATTCAACAGCTTAGACAGCTTAGGTGTGTGTCTCGCGGGACAAAAATGCAGTCTGATCTCTTCCAGGCATCTTGTGAAGCACCTACAATTTTTTGATTCTTACAATAGTGGACCGGCGAAGGGATTTTTTTTCACATCCACCGAAACAACGAACCTGACGCGCCAGATGGTTTGTTACACAGAAACCATCTGGGAAGTCGTCCGTGGAAACTGTTTGGAAAAGGGCGGTCTCTCTAGCCTGGCTAGAGAGAAACAAAATGTGAACCGTTATAGCGAGGCGAAGAATCAACACCCTGGCCGGAAAATGATGCTCAGCTTTTTGATCGTATGACACCTCTGTTCATGAGGTGTTCATGATGTAAGGAGGCATTGTGTTTGCAGCTTTTCTATTAGCAGCAGGATGGGTTTTTTTTGTTTGGTCTCAGTGGGGTACGAACGCTTGGTGATACTTGTTTGGTTTGGATATACACACACATGAACACACGAATGAGCAATTATATTATATTAATTATCTTATCTTTATAGATATGTAATCATTGATGTCGATATATAAGTATGTCGACGCTTAATTCTCTATATTCTCTTATTTATCTTATTTCTCTCTAAGCCAGTCTTACGAGGATTTTTTTGTCAATTCGGATAGACAATAAAGAAAAGTTTTTCCAATATAAATGTAATCTTTGTTCATATAAGTAATCCCTTTATTACCAAAACATAGCGTCTGCAGACAGAAGAAGCTTATCCCATTGGTTCAGCCCATGCATTTTTCATTATCATATTGTTGAGCATCGCACACTATTCTAAGACATGAGTACATGAGAACAACACAATTAATGTTGTCAGAGCCGTGGAACAAGAAAACATCTCTCTCTCTCTCGCTCTCTCTCTAAATATATCAGGGCCAACCGCTCTGAAGCGTGGTTGTTAAAAGCATGAAAAAGGAGGATGTTTGTGTTCCCTTTGTGTTGTTAGGGTGACAGTTAGACCTGGCTGGTAAACAAAAAAAAACATATTTTTCCCCAAATCAATTCCTAAAGACTAAAAACACTGAGCTTGGCCAGCGATGATGCCATGGCACCACACACTGGAAATATAAGATCATTAAGGGACCCGGCATAAATAAAGGATCAAATCAAACATTCATTATTCCTGCGGTCCGCTGGCTGTGTCCCAAGCGCCGGGTTGTGCCTCTTTTGAGATGGCAAGCTCTCCAGCACGAGTCCCTTCTTCACACATGTCAACACCTGAAGATGAAATCCAATTATATTTCCTCAGTGGCTGGAATAAAGCGAATATGAGTGGGAGTGTGTGTGTGTGTGTGTGTGTGTGTGTGTGTGTGTGTGTGTGTGTGTGTGTGTGTGTGTGTGTGTGTGTGTGTGTAACAGCGAGAGGGATGAAAAAGACAGAGATGGAAATGCAATGTCGAAGTCACTTCACCAAGCCAGTTCTGCTCCAGCCAATTCCACTAATAAGGTAGTTATGGCTTTCTTTGCTGCACTGAGCAGAAAAAAAACAAAAACATGACAGGCTAAACGCACTAATGATTAGAGGGGAGGAGGGGAGAGGAGAGGAGAGGAGAGGAGAGGAGAGGAGAGGAGGCGAGAGATACGAGAGAGTAGGAGCGATAGGGGAGAAGAGGAAAGGACAGTAGAGGAGAGGGGGGAGAGGAGAGGAGAGATACGAGAGATACGAGAGAGTAGGAGCGATAGGGGAGAAGAGGAAAGGACAGTAGAGGAGAGGGGGGAGAGGAGAGGAGAGATACGAGAGATACGAGAGAGTAGGAGCGATAGTGGAGAAGAGGAGAGGACAGTAGAGGAAAGGAGAGGAGAGGAGATACGAGGGAGTATGAGTGATAGGGAAAAGGGGAGAGGAGAGGACAGTAGAGGAGAGGAGATGGGGGAGAGATAGGAGAGGAAGAGAGATAGGGGAGGAGAGGAGAGGAGAGATACGAGAGAGTAGGAGCGATAGGGGAGAAGAGGAGAGGACAGTAGAGGAGAGGGGGGAGAGGAGAGGAGAGATACGAGAGAGTAGGAGCGATAGGGGAGAAGAGGAGAGGACAGTAGAGGAAAGGAGAGGAGAGGAGATACGAGAGAGTAGGAGCGATAGGGAAAAGGGGAGAGGAGAGGACAGTAGAGGAGAGGAGATGGGGGAGAGATAGGAGAGGAAGAGAGATAGGGGAGGAGAGGAGAGGACAGAGAGTAGGAGCGATAGTGGAGAAGAGGAGAGGAGAGGAGAGGACAGAGAGTAGGAGCGATAGTGGAGAAGAGGAGAGGAGAGGACAGTAGAGGAGAGGAGAGGGGGGAGAGATAGGAGAGAGAGGAGGGGAGGAGAGGGCACGGAGGAGTCAAGAGCAGAGAAAAGGGAGAGCAGGGAAGGAGAGGAGATACAAAAAAGGGAGGATGGGATGAGAGCAGAGGAGAGGAGATGCATTTGAGGAGGAGACACACAGAGTGGTGAGTAAATAAGTTAAAAAAAATTAAAAAGAGGGTAAAGAAGAGGAGACAAGAATAGCAGATCAAAGGAGAAAACCTTCTCTCGCATCTCCTCTAAGAGTGTGAAGTGGTACCAAGATGGTATCGAACCGGATTACCACCGACTAATAAAACAGATTCATAGACACTGCACACTTGAAAACACACGTTCCCTTTTCTCATTCCCACTAACGCCTCCCTTCCATATTCATGTCACACTCAACACGACATGTTTTCCCCTCCGCACCCATTGCTCCATTGTCTTTGACGATGACGATGATGATGAAGATGATGATGCTCACCCCACCTGTTCCAGTTGGCGTGTTCCTCGCGGGAATGCATGTGTTTTACGCGCCCCCCCTGCTGCTATCGGATGGCCATCTTATCACCAGGGAAACCTATCTCTCCTCTGGTGATGCTGGGAGGCTCAGGGGGGTTAAACCCGGGATGGGGGGTGGGATGGGGATGGGGGGGTGGGGGGGTGTATGTGATCCTCGTGAAGGGCGTGATTAAATCCTTGCACAGGAGGTTTGCCGGCAGTAACGCGGAATGGATACACGACACATCGAATATAATACACTAAATATCTCCAGACAGCAGCAGCAATGTCTATCTGCCCGGGTCCCAATACACAGAGACGTGAGCTCCCGAACCTCCTTGACTCACTAACGGTATTGTGCTTCATGTTGTGTTACATAACCGAAGATCTTAAAAGCTGTAATCTCGCCGGCGGGAAAATATCATGACTAATGCTAATGTGATGACTATATAGAACTTCATTCATTCCCTCATTTCACGAGAACGTATTACCTGATGACTCACCAATAGCCAATTGCAAATAATAGTATTATGCATAGAATAGGACATGAAAATAAGCTTTTTTTTTCTGTCATGAGGGGAGATAAAAGTTCAAAGTATGTGTACAGAGATGTAATGTGTGCATCCATTTGTTTATGTCCTTTATCTGTTCCTGCCCGCGAGTTGATATGAATGCACATGGTGCTGCCATAGACCTGGGCAGTAATGTGGACACCGCCGAGACCCTCTGGCTCCACAAGTGTTTTGCAAGAATTTACAATGAGGGGGGTTCAAAGAAAGCTTGGTATGTACGGTTCTAGATATTGAGCTGGTCAAAAATTGATATAATATGTGAATTACTAAAAAGTTTCTTACTATAATCAACCAAACGTTTACATTTAAGTGACGCTCTGTGAACTTGCGTCAATTGTGCTGTCTTGTGATTGGTCGAGAATCCACGAGGCTCATGGCCACCAGTGGAGTCGATATCATGGAAACGAACATTGCGATACGAAGTAGATATTCTCAGTAATTAAGGTAAAGCATTTACATGTGATTATGCAATATGGTTTGACTGTAATTCCTGATAGAAGGATTTGGGAGTCGTAGTGGAGCCATGCTGCCCAGGTCTGTTTCCACAGGTTAAATGCACCCAAGCAGATTCAAATGTCATCTTTTCATATCACAATGTTTATTAAGACATCGCAAGTAGAGCGGAGCCAGTGGAAAAGGAGAAATATGAAAAATAATATGTTACTGTATACTGTATTTTACCGTGTGCATACTGAATATTCAAGCAGTTATAAGTAATTATTTCGGTTTTGAAATTGAATTCTGAGCGGTTGCAGTTTGAATCCGACCATCTGAACAAGCTGCAGGGCTGAAGCGAGTGCGGATAAGCAGCGTGAAGCACTGTGACTGCCAAGCGCAAGCTTCTGGGCCAGATGGGACTGCTTGGGTGGATGCTAACTCTGGTCTGAGCTGGTCTCTGGTGAGAAATTAGTTCAGAGAGACGAAAATGAGGAGCAACATGCCCACCACTCACCCCGTTTTTTATTACACGTTTGATTGAGTGCTCATAGATTCGTAAGTAAGTAAGTAAACTTTATTTATATAGCACTTTTCACAGGTAAAAACCACAAAGTGCTTCACAAAAGTTAAAACAGTTGCAGCGAGAACAAAACACAAAAGAAAACATAAATACAGAGCTGGTCAGGCATAGGACACAACAATAAGTGTGTAGTAATAATGACCTGGTAATCTTTCCCCTGGTAACCATTCACACACTCACACACTCACAGTGGTCTCTGGTGAAAAAATGAGCTGTGTGTATTTGTGTGTGTGTGTGTGTGTGTGTGTGTGTGTGTGTGTGTGTGTGTGAATGTCCAGGCCCTCAGAAAATTCAGCTCACTGATGTGTGTGTTGTGATGATTCCACACTGCGGTTAGAAACTGATTTACTCGGTCATATTACTGCAATAGCAAAATGCTCTGAAGTGTGACATATATATATATATATATATATATATATACCAACCAACTTACCAACCGTTCAGCAAACCAACCAACCAATCAATTGGGTTACAGTTGGGTAACCTCCCACACCATATCATCGATGGGTCAGTCGTCTATGAAGCCACATGTGCACTCATTAAAGACATTCAGAGCATATCTTTCCTCTGAATTTGAGTTTGTTTTTAGTATAGCAACACAGCATGCCGTTCACTGCCACGGTTCTCCGGTCCCTGATATGAACGCAACCCCTCCCTGCTTGGAACATGTCTTTTTGGGCCGGTAATGAGCTACAGTGCCATTTTGTTTCATGTTGTCTTCAAAATCCTCTTCACCCCAATCGGTGGCGCAATATTATTTAGACAAATTTCTACTTTACTATAGTTCAAAAGCAAATATTTAAATATCTGATAAGCTACATCTGTCTAAGAGCTACAATTATTATACATTTGACTTAATTACTATGAATCACACATTTTTTTCATAAAAGGGACACAATCAATGTATATTAATCAAAGCAGAAAACACATTCACCATTAGATACTTTCACAAAGGCCTGCACAGCGTTCAGACGGTGGTTAAATGGTTCCCTTTTAAGGCAGTGAACACTAATGGCGCCTCCTCCACTTCTTTTCTTTAACACAAGACCAGACAGGGGTGTCCATTGTCACCTTTGCTTTTTGCGATGGTAATCGAACCATAGGCGTAATTTATGGGGGGATGGGGGGGATAATCCAAACCAGCCACCGCAACCCACCCAATATGATATCATAATTATTGATAATGAATGTTAAGTATTATAAACACGACAATGTGGTAGATATTCTCAATTTAACACTAAAAAATCGTGATGTTTGTCTGCGCCCCCTCCCGCTCTGAGATTTGGTTTTGCCCCCCTCAGACCTGTGCGTGCGTCCCGCCTCCAGTGCCCCCCCGTGTGTGATGCATCATGGTGATATGAAGACAGCACGAGACAAACAGAAAGCCCAAGAGCAAAAGAATGAAAGTATCTTCCCAGCAGGAGGTACGCTACTGCTGGGCCTCCAGCGGCGCCACTCACCAGTCAAATAATGTCAACTGAACAAAAGTTAGTCCTATGCTGTGTCTGAAATCGCGCACTTACGTAAGTGCACTTACATTTAGTGCACTTACATTTAGTGCACTTCATTATCCCTACAGTACACTTACTTATAGGCGCAGTGCTCTCATTTCTACAGTGCACTGTCAAAACAGTCTTCGCGCGCCGACCGGAAATTAGTTTGCAGTTTGACGGTTCTTCTTCGGTGGTATTTTTTTTTAGCCGTTTTCCTCCTGGCGGAAAACGGCCTACCGGTAAGTTTATTTACCTATGAAATATATTAATATATTGATTTACATATTCAATATTATTTTACATTTGTAGAGCGCGTTGGTCTCAACTGTTACTCCTGTGTCCTCCATTTTTGATTCCACTACGTAGACAAGATGGCGGCCGTTGAGGGTGGAAAGTGTCCATCGGTCCACACTCAAATTTTAGATCGTTTTGAGTGCGCCACCGACGTATTTCCAGTGCACTGCGCTTTGGCGCACTCTCCGTTTTTGCGCAAAGTGCACTCAAAAAAGTAAGTGTAAGTATAGAAGTGTGCGATTTCAGACACACCTCTACTTTCTGCTGTGCTGTGTCTTAGCTAGTTAGCCAGATTCACTATTCAGTTAACAGGCGACTTTGTCATCATATTAACCATTTAATTAAGAGGTCGTCGGCATCTACCAACGTAATTCTTTTTTTTGACAATGAAACCGGGACACTTAAAGCTTTCCATTGAGCCCATCGGTGTGTCCAATGGGAGACCCATGCGCCGTCACATGACAGGCTAAGAGCCAATAGGAGAGCTTTGTGCGGTCACTTTATCAGCCAAAGATTGTCTCTATACGTGACAATGATTGATGTGATCACTAGTATCGGCGGTATCAGCTGCAAATCCTAATAAATAATGTATAAACAGCCATTTATACATTATTATAATTTATACCATGGTCTGGGTGAATACTCGATTCTGATTGGCTGGAGGGTGTAGGTTAAAAAGTGTTATACCATGGTCTGGGTGAATACTCGATTCTGATTGGCTGGAGGGTGTAGGTTAACGTACACCTAGGAAAGACGTTGACGCTATGAAGACGCTATGGCCACGTTGCTTGGCAACGCCTGCATACGGGAGATATTAAATAGTCCGCTCGACTTGTAAAAATAAAATAAAAACTCACGATTTTATCTCTAAAACACATTAAAGTATTATTAATTGATTAAATATTTCTTTCTTTCGTAAGTGACCATGGTATAAGCGGGATAATGCCCTTCGAGGTGTCCATTAACAGAAATGGACAGAATGGACCTCCGCTTCGCGTCGGACGGTTCACGCCTCCGCGTCGTCCATTAATTTCTGTTAATGGACACCTCGTCGGGCATTATCCCTTACATATACATACACTGGTCCGTGTATGAAGTACAATTCATTTACAGTTGTTCACGTTGTATAATGAAAAAGGCCAGTTTAGGGGGTATTGCCTAATTTCATTGTCCGCCTTGTCAGCCTGTTCCATTATCCAAGTTGTACAATGAAAATTGAACAAGGGAAGTCGAGAGCCAGAAACAGAGACAGCTCGCCTTCAAAGTAAAGCAAGGTAAAAGTTGCGCGTTTTGAAGCGTTTTCGCTGCAATGGCTGCATGAGTCAATTTAAGGAGAGCAAAACAAAATAAATAAACAAATAGCCTAAATAATTAACATAATTCATAGCTGTTATACAGTCATATTTCTGCCACTTTCCCACAACTGAATAAATTGCAAATGGGCGCAAACACTGGAATTATTATGCGCTGTGATTCATGTAGGCATGTCATGATTAATTTACATATTCAACTTATTTATTTGATTAAGGCTACCTAATCTGTTACTTATCAATCAATATAAATAAATGGACAAACTTGGGTATAAAACAATTCAAAGATTTGTTTCATAAAAACATGCAATTAAAAGTTGTATCAATTTAATACAGCTTCTGGATATATAAGAAGTACACTAAGGTGTATAAAGTGTGGTTTCAGAAAATATATTTCAGAATACTTTTTGTTTGGTTTTGTTCTTGTTTTATCTACTTGGGCATATGGGGGTAGAGGGAAGGGATGGGGGATATGAAGATACTCAGTCTACCGTTATGCTCGCATGTTTACCCATTGGTTCTGGTTATTGTACACTCGGAAATAGAAAGATGTTCCCTTTTACTGTCAGGAATATGTCAGGAGGAGGCACACAACAGTCACACAACGCTTCAAAAGGACTTGCTTCATGATGCTCTGATCACACACACACACACACACACACACACACACAAATGAAAACGCCTTCATCTAACCTGGGACTCCTGGCTGTCCCGCAAACAATTCATAAGCTCAGGGGGGCCTGCGCCCTTCGCTCCCGCAGCCCCTAGACTGTGGAGCAGCATCCCCACTCTCCATCACATCCGGCCCCTCCACTGATTCCTTCAAGTCCAGGCTCAAAACGCACTTTCATTCTTTAGCAATTACGATGAACGAAGACTCTGTACAGCACTTTGGTTAACTTGCGTTGATTTTAAATGTGCTCTATATATATAAATGTGTCTTGACTTGACCATGGTCTGTCGGAGTGCATCACACACACAACACAACACAAATACAGCACATGCATGCACGGAAAAGTGGGCCCACTTTGCTCAAATTGAGCCTGTTGCTCAGTACTGCTAGCAGTCATCCTGTTACCAGCCCCACACAAACACACACACACACACACACCCTGCTGTATGAACAGCAGCTTGAGGGCAGACATGGTTTGACTGCATGTGTCAATACATGTGTGCTAGTGTGTGTGTGTGTGTGTGTGTGTGTGTGTGTGCGTGTGCACGTGTGTGTGTGTGTGTGGGTGGAGGAGGAGGCCGGCAGGAAGCAGAGAGGCTGTAACAAGCTACTGTGAGAGTCATTCTATTCTGTGAAGGCTTTGCCTTAAGGGCCAAGGTGAAGCTACGAGCACACCGGCCTCATGAAGCCATGTTTTTTCACTAAAAGCAGAGAATAAGGAGCTCTTAGCGACGGCTAGCGAATGTCGGCGAGGTTAGACTAAAAGTACGCCCAAGCACCTGATACCACATAAACGGACCAACTGAAAGCAAAGCGTACATTTGACAGGGATGAGGGAAATACTGAAAAACCACATCAGTGGCTAGAGGATAGGCTATTAACGATGCCGGTTACAACCCGCAACCACAGCAAATTAATATCCGGTCGCTCTCAATCCCAACGTAGCGCCGTCGTGATACCACTGGGTGAAGGGAGGGATAGGCTAAAGCGAAGAGCAACGTTACAAATCATAACACAGAGTGGCCGATAAAGCCAAATGTCATGTTCAGCGTGTAAAAGCGGACAAAAAGGGCTGGGGGAAGACACTGCTTAGACATAAACCCTGCATTCCTCCCCAAGATAATTGATATCTTGGGGAGGATAATTGATAACTTGGGGAGGAACGCAGGGTTCATGTCTAAGCAGTGTGAAAGAGCTGTCCTTGTTAAGCAACAGGCAGAGCGGCCAGCTCAGAGGCACGTTCGGCCAAAACCAAAGCCAGTAAAAGCCGTCTAAATGGATAACTTTGGGATTTTTTCAACATGAACCCTATTTTACCACCATTTTGGGTCAGTGACTAATGGGACAACATTTTTTGAAATTGGACCAATTTCAACAATTGCCGCAAAACGGGCGGCAATGTGAAACTATGGGGCATTAGCCCTGTCAATCTAACAGTGCTGATTTTGCCACTGACAGGCTCAGATTGTTATTATTTAAGTGTCTGAGAACATGATGGAAACGATCCCTACAGAGAAATAAAACTTTTGACCGCTTGCTCCGGTTTGTTATTGTGTCCAACCAAGTCTTGCTCAAGGAGAAGTCTCACTCTGAAATCTCGAGAGTCGTAAGAGTTGAGGTTTTCCAGGAAGAGAACAGTGGAAACGTGAGTGAGAGTTGGAGAGAGAGGACTACAGAAAGTGTAGCTTAGCGTCATCTTAAATATTTCAAAAAAAGCAATGGTTTGTGTTTTACACGTTTCCACTGTTTTCTTCCTGCAACATCTCAACTCTTCCGAATCGCTTTTTTTTTTGCAATAGATGGCAAAGCCCAAACATTAAAGATGTTGTGATGAAAGAGGATCGTTACTTGACAAATGCTTTTGTTTGCAGCAAGTAAGAAGGCTATTACAGGAGCAGTGGCTTGAAATTGAATAAAAAAGGTTCAATATGAAAACGTTGACATACCTTGGGAAAAGTGGAACATTTATAATAGTTGGGTCCCGAACCTCAATTCCCAATTCCATGACCATTATGTGGCTAAGATGTTTTATTGATTCATTTGACTTCTATGAACCTTTTATTAAAAAATAATGTAGCCCCCAGATCTCTCCCAAAATGTCCAAGGTTTGTTTGCCAGTGGGCGAAATTCAAGGTGGCCACTGGCGCCATCTTGAAAACTGTTTTTTTTAACCAGAGCACCTTGAATCATGTATGAAGACAATTTTCTGTGTAAGTCGACCATGAGGATTCGGATTCTGACATCAGTTTGACATTATGAAATCATTTTTGACCCAGAAATCCAAGATGGCCGCCATCCAGTAAAGTGAAAACTTAACTTTTGAACGGGAAGGTAAGATGTGGTGTTTGGGTTTGCCATTTTTACAGTATGTAAGGAAAGAGAATAACAATGGCTACCAAACATGTGTAGCTTAGTAATGGCAATTTATGTTTTGGGGGTCATTGTCAATTATGTTCACTGAAAAGATGTTAATGTCAAAACCCATTTTACCTCGGGACTGGTGTACTTTAATAAACACTTTTTTCCCCTTTATTCTCTTCCACTTCGCGGCACGGGCCTCAGCCATGGTGCTGCTCTTCTTGTCGCCATAGACCACATATTGTGTGAACTCGAAGAGCTCCTCTACCACCTCCTCAAGGTCAAGGTTATCTCTGCACCACGAGAGCTGCCGTCGTGCCACAGGGCTCTTCGCCACCTTGTCATACACCGACGACTTACTATACCCTCGCCGTAGAAGGCAGAGTTGGCATCACAGCCTGTGTAACAGTGTAACTGCACAATACAGTCTGCCATCTCCTCAGCCACCAGGCAGAAGACTGTCTCCTGCTTTCTCTTGATACAGAGTATACCGGGCAGCTGCTGCGAGATGACCGCTGCCAGGACATAGGCATCGGTATCAGCTATATCAATGACAACAGTGCCACTGTAGCCTGACTCACGCAGAACTGCGTACGCAGAGAAGAGGATGGTCTCAGACTGGTGAAAGCTGTAGTTCTGCATCGGTTGCTGGGTTGACAAGTTGGTGCAGTGGGAGCCAACAGTGTGGACAATCTCTTCATCTACGTTCTGCAGCAGCGTTTGAACACTCTGGCAGAGGGGAAGGGGTCGCCCATTTTCATGTCAGTGTTACGGAAATGCTGCGTCGTACGGGTCGTTCACACAGATGATACGGTGCAGCATCACCATGGCGGGCAAGGATGATGGATGACACCTTTTGGACGTAGTCCAACCACTTGTATGGGGTGCCATCTAGCGCCGATCTGCTGCTGATGGAGTTGCCATCCTCCAGATCATGCCCATGTCGACGAGAGCGATGTAGGGTTTTTGCAGATCTACAGATTTGAGAGAGAGCTTCTGGATGAGCTTGCTCTTCTGCGTCTTCCTGTATGTGCAATCGGAGTTGAATAAGGCCACACACTCCTCGACAACACGATGTTTCAGCAACTTCGGGGAGGGTTCACAAGTTGACTGACCTCAACCAGGTCGATCGCTGCCCTGAGAGCGCTCCGCTCCATCTCAGCAGCTCTCGCCTTGAGTTCCTCCCCGGGCTTCTCCGTGCGTGGCCCCTTGGCAAACGTCAAGCGTTTGCTCAGAGGGACGCATGCATGGAGGGAGGTATTCTTACTGAACACCCGGTCTCGCAAGAAGCTGGTCAACTTCTCCTCTCCCGCAGCACGGGCTGAGTTGAAGTCCGCCATGAGTTCATCAGAGGCAGGCATGGCTGACTGTAGGGTGGGGAGAGTGGGTGAGGCCAGGTCAAACGGGAAGGAGTCGAACTCATGCATGCATGCGACCCGGTCCTGCACACACTGCTCATCTTCTCGCGTAAGCTTCGGGCCACATGTGGCATTTCTGAAATGCACCTGCAGCTGCATCTCATTCTGGAGGATGGAGAGCCAGCCAGACCTCATTTTGCTGCCCGTCTTCATTGGACACTCGATCTACATGTCCCAATGAAGTCATTACAAAGGAAGGCGACCTGATCAGCAGCGAGAGCTGTCAGCATTGCCCAGAAGTCAGGTCAGCCACCTCCCATACCTATTGTTGTGGTTCATCTCCACCGGCCCCATAAAGGGCGGGGGAAGTGCATGAACTGAATGGTGTGACGATGTATTGCCATTCAGTCGAACGGTCTTTTTTAACTTTATTGGGGAAGGTAAAAGACGTTGTCGACAGGTCGGTCCCAGGTGGGAGCCAACCTCTGCTGCTCCCCCAGGTTCCTGCAGGAAGGAGGCCGATGCCCTCTCGGCGACTTGCGCTGCTGTTGCGCGAGAGCAACCCCGCT
>JAOPHQ010000593.1:130000-160000 GCA_030340625.1 Merluccius polli
GAGAGAGAGAGGGAGAGAGAGAGAGAGAGAGAGACCTGATCTTCACATGGGTATTCATTATTAAATGGATGCGTGTGAGCTACGGTGTTAGGCTTAGAAATGTGGTAGTTTTACGTTGTAGGCCTACTTGATTAACTTAAAAGTACGTTTTTGGTTAAAGATGGTCAAGTATAAGTGGCCTGGATGGTGAAGTTGAGGTAAGGTGTGGTTAAGGTCAGGTTAAGGATCCGGGCAGAAGACCTGCACCACGGGACTGACCCCACAGAGAACCCATGGAAACCTGACATAAAACATCACTAAATGGGTCTGCATGTTATTCACAGTTATTAGGTCTACTGCCCATAAAATCCTGTATGCGAAAATGGTCTAACTCCAGAATTCAACATTAAATGGTTATACAGTCTTTTCACATGTTTTCAGCAATAACTTTGTGTTTAGAAACAAATCTCAGAATTTGCTTTACACAGTCTTTAATTAATAACCACATATGTTATACAGTAATAATCACATCAACATGGTCTTATACGTAACAGACTACCACCCCTAATATGTGAGTCCAAACTTGCCTTTGTGATTGTCCAAGGAAACAAGCGTGTGAGTCATTGTTGCCCTCAAAAACAGATATTTTGCTTGTTTTTTGATCGGACAAAGATAACTTCTGTTGGATTCAGCGAAAAGAACGTCAGTGCACGTCAGATAACTAAAGTGTACTTTATTGAATTTGCCAAAATACTTCCCCATTGTGGTGGTAAACTATTTGATCCTGAGCTATCAAAACGAGGAATAACAACAACAAGGAGGCGAGTCTGCAAGCCGCATCTCCTCTGGTAGGCCGTTCAGGACCGCAGGATCCCTGACAGGAAACGGCGCGTCCTCCTTTAGTGTTGAGCCCAGACTTTGGAGTTGATGGCTGGCTGCCATGGCTCAAAGAAGGACAAATATGCATCTTCTAAAATCAATCCTCAAAGTGACTGACAGCCGGTTCTATTGACCAAGACTCTCGATAACTAGAGTAATAGATGATAGATGGCTGGACACAAGGGGTTAACCCTAACCTTAACCCGTTTAACAGAGTAAAGTCCAGCATTTGATTTTAGAAAGAGACTTAAGAGCCTGGCCACTGGTTTTGATTGGAGCATACTGTACATCATCTGCATAACAATGAAACCAAACATTGTGCTTGATATCACCAAGAAGCAGCATGTAGATTAAGAATAGTATTGATCCAAGAACTGACCCTTGGGGAACACCATAACGGACAGTGAAACTGTCTAACCTCACATGGTAATACCTGAAGTAGTTGAACTTTACATCTGCGATTCCTATCCTACCCAACCCTCTGATCAATTGATGGTGTTTCCATCGATTGTGTCAAAGGTCCCCAAAGCACTCTAGCGAAATCGAATGCCTGACTGGAATATTTTGACACAACTTATCATTCAGATGAGAGAGTAAGCAGTAATAGAAAACGTTTACGACATCTTGGAAAGAAAAGCAAGCTAGATCGGTCTTCAATTATTCAGGGTGGTTGGATATGAATTGCGTATCGTCCTGGTAGTTTCAGTCGTGTCATGTCTGGAAGTATGCCACCTACACCGAAACGCTGTCTCTGAAAAAGACAAAACAGCATCGGAAAAGTTCTGCCCTAAGGTGTTTAATGATGTGGAGGTGCAGAAAATACGGGGGGACATCAATAATAAAGAACAACACAATAAAACAACGGTGTTGATTTTCAAAACAATGATTTCAAAATGATGAATATTCATAAATGTGGTGTTACGCCAAATGAATAAAAACATCAAGAGGGAATGTGATGCGCGTCGAGCCGGAGCAGAGTCACTAATGCACCTGTTTAACGAGTGTGAACAACTGAAAGGGTTCTTTGAAGTGTGCTGTTCAAACACTGGGTGAGAGGATATGTGGAGGCCGCAGAACGAGAGGGAAAACATTCATGTTCGGGATGTATGGAAAGAAATTGTTAAATTATGGTTAATCATGCAATATATGCAATTTGGTTGAGGACAAGCCTTGCAATATTTGAGGGGGAAAACTAATTCCAGTCTGGGTTTACTTTGAGTCACAGTTAAGGAAGGACGCGTTTTTAATTTGGAAATATGGGAATATTGACTTCAAGAGCGTTATATATGGGTTGGTTAATTTCAGTGACGGCGAAAGTGAGTGTTGTTTTTGATTTGTCATTTATGTTATTCTCTTCTCTCTTTTTGTGTCTATTGTGTTCAATTAGATATGTTTTTGTTGTTGTTCTTGTGAGAACATTCAATGTATGACTTTTATGTACATAGAATAATAAAAAAGATTTAAAAAAAGATGTCTTCACTTCCAGAATGATGAAAATTGTCGAAAAGTTTAGTCCCTTTGAACTGCAGGTTGCGTGGGGAGCTAAATGTTCGTACTCAGAGCGTTAAAACAGTGAAAAGTTTATATATTACTTTACGTGCTGCTGGGTAGCTTGTGTGTGTTTCCTCCTGGGGACCAATAAATAATTGTCTCTCAACACTTCGATTGAGAGACGAGGAATGTGAAACTGACTCACTGTTCTTGCTATTCTCGCAGAACAACCGCAGCAGTGGAAAACAGGAGGAGGAGGGGAGGTAGGCTGGAAGGAAAGAGGGATAGAGGGGAGGAACGAAGGATGGGGGGGAGGGAAGGAAGGAAGGAAGGAAGGAAGGAGGGACTGAGTGAGAGATCCATTCCATCAGACAGCTGCAGGAGGAACGACTGAGTACCTGGTCTCCCAAGGGGCGACAATAGCTCAAAAACCAGAGGAGAGAAACAGCTGTGAGGGTTTATTGAGAGCACTCAGGACAGATGAGATACAGAGGAGCGAGAGAGAAGACTCCTGACTGACCGTCGTCTCTCCCTCTCCATCACAAGCCTTCACGCCGCTGATGTTCGCCGTGTCCCAAACGGAGGCAGGGAGGCGTCAAGTCACGTCTCGGCGCCGCCCGCTGAGGAGCCTCCGACGAGGTCGAGATATCCCACAATGCAGTGCGCCCGCTCCACTGCTCCGACGAGAAGAAAAAAAACAAATGGCGAGCAACAGCCCAGGGTTCATAATATACAAATGTTAGTTATATTTACTTTAACCTCAGATTTTCTCTTCGACCGAGAAATCAATGGTTTAGTCGCTGAATATCCACTCTATTTAGAGGTATAACGCTTATTTAAGACTTTACTCTTAATAACAGTCGCTGAATATCCACTCTATTTAGAGGTATAACGCTTATTTAAGACTTTACTCTTAATAACAGTTGCAACTGACGGACGTCGGCGGTCGATATTTTGGTGACGCATCACTGCCTCGGAAGTCGGTCCCAATCCAGACTCCTCCACGGGTCACTTCATACAGAAACGCCGCCTCCAATGGATACTGCCTCGCTAGACAGCCAGTCAGCTGCCTCTCCTTTGATCAGCCCTCCCTGCGGCCTTCCAGAGGTCAAGAGGTCAAGAGGAAAAGCCCGCTGCCCGCATCGTTCCCTTCTGATTGGGTGTGATTGCTTGTGGGCTTTTGTCAAATGTACTCCATTGTCCAAGATGGCTTCTTGTGATGCGCGTTTCCCACTGAGAAGAGCTTGCTTGCTTTTTCCCTCACACACACACACACAGTGAACTATGCATTATCCTCATTTGCCTTTGTGTGCTGGTAAATTTCCACTCGGCTATTTGCTTAAGGTTTTTGCTAAATTTGACGGTTTCATCAAACTCTTATCTGCAATAGCCTTGAGACAACTTCGGGGCGTACCCAGCGTCCGCTCTCACACTGGACAATAACCGTCTGCAGTCTAGAAAATAATCGTCTTCACACAATGGGCACAAATCTCTCACGCTAAACAGTACATATACTTTATTCATCTGAATAAACTTTGAATCATTCCGAGTGATACCGCCTCGTGTCACGTCGACTCCCAGGAACCTGAGACGCGGCCACAATAGAGGACGGCTAGAAACCACACACACACACACACACACACACACACACACACACACACACACACTTTGGCTTAGGGAATGATTGACATACGCAACAGATGGAGACAGAAGAGAGAGAGCAAGAGAGCAAAAGACGGATATTAAGGATCGTATGCCATCGCATCCTGGAATCATGTCCATAACTATAATTACAATAAAATCTAAGATGCTACGTGTTGGAAGATGTGACTGAATTTTTATACATACATCTATATCATTTCAGCTCAGCCGTCACCCATCTCCATTTCTAGTATAGCATAATCGTGAATTTAGGACGCCTGCAATTCAGACATGAGGCTTTATATGCCCCGGTACCATGACAACGAGGACAATGGGCAAGTGGAGAGTACAGTGGGTTACATGAAATGCTAAACAAGAAAAACACAACTGGACATTGGAAAGTAGACAGCTTAAGGCTCTGTTGTAACGTTAACTCAAAGTTGCTTTTCATTTCTCCGCCTGCCAAACCACGTCGCGCTGCAGGCGTTGTATTTCAAACTGTTCTGTACGCCTCTAATTCAATCACCGTGTCGGACCCTCGTGGTCACGACTTTCACGTCACTTTGAAAGTCTTTGTTTTGAAACTAGATTATATAACTTTAGTTTTTCCTTTAGGCTTGTTAAACCCCTTTGGGACAACGCTTTATATGGATAGAGTTGACCTGCAGTGGCATGCATGAACAACGCTGAATTCAAAGGAGTGAAGACGCATCGAGTTACGGCCTCAAAGGGGGATTGCGAGCGACCTTCAAATAAAGTTGGACAGCACAAGATCCAAGTGGAAATAACATTTCCCCCCCCCCCCCCCCCCCCATGGGTGTAGGTTGGAAATGAAAGTTTGTTCTCAAACTCATTTACCACAACAGACGATGGCAAGCATGGAGATGAGCGCATTAAGGCAATTTGGGAAAATCTAGTTCCAGTTGACCACCTGCCACTATATGAGCCAATTAGATCCAGGCATCTCTTCCCTGATTGGTTCAGGGAATCCATCCTCCCCGTTAATCACAGGTGTGCCGAATTGAATTCAGATGAGGTTAATTGCGCGTAAAGCCGGCCCCACCCACCTAGAGGTCGGCCCTCCCACCATGACAATGTCCGAATGTAAAGCTCAAGTGTTTGTTTTAGGGGTTTTTTTTAAATATGAAAAAATAAAGTGCACAGACGTCACAAGGTTCATTAAAACGGAACATTTGATTTATTAAAATGTCGGCTCGCCCTCCAAGTGGCAAGAAAACATCATTATGAACGTTAACAAAGTCTTCTTAATACGATATTTTTTTCTATCAAAAAGTCTGTCGTTTGGGCTGGTGACACCGGCGACGGGGCGACCGGTTCCCAGTCGGAACCGCGGCGCCCGGCGCGCTAGAAGAAGTCCGCCGCCGTGGGCCGCGGCTTCGGGCCGCCGTTGGGCGTTTTCTTGCCGGGCTTGGTGGTCTTCCTGAAGACCATCGGGGACGCCGGACTCTTCAGCACCCCGAACTTGGGCTTCTGCGTGGGGTCGAAGGGCACGCGCGACGACCCCTCCGGGCTCAGCAGAAGGCTGCGGTCCGACTTCCTGAACTCTGTGCAGCGGGGAGAGAGGAGGAGGCGTCAGCAGCAGTGACCTCATCGGTCGCACATTACCTGCCGACAATTCTTTGCAAGTTCAGTGTTAAAATAAATAAAACACATCTATAATTCCCTTTACGTTCATACAAGCATCACGACACGTACATGCATGACCGGCACATGTATGCTCCATTGTACTTACTGCGTTTGCAACATCGCATTTTGTACAACAGGTACCCTTCGGCATTTTACGTCAAAAATCGATCGTGGTTTACGTAATTGTTTTTTGCATTAGTTTGTCGAACCTCCTGAAACACCACAAGATTAGTTTGAAGGAAACTGACTAAGATGCTAAATAAGTATCCCTGAAAGCTCTCGCGTGTAATAAACATGTGTTGACTTGACAGCTTGAGGCCTGTGGCTGTGACACACAGGTGATCTACGATAACCACGCAGCGGCTGCCAAACAAGCTCAATGTAGAGGGTTTTTTTTTTTTTTTACCACTACGGCTCATTTCCCCATCATCTGCCTCACATGCCAAACATTAATAATACATTAATAAAACATAATATTGATTAACCTGCCGGGACGGAGGGGGTCCAAGTACTCAAATGCAATCACATCCTCAAGGATAAATACACTAGCGCTGCCACTCCACTTTTACGGATTAATTCTCATCCAGAAACGCATAATTAATTCAGATGGCTTTGACAGAGCAAGAGATAAAGAAATGTAATACTTACATTTCACTTACATTTCTTACAAAATAAAGTAATATAGTAAAAAATATAACAATATTCCCTCTGTTCCTTCTATTTAAACCTTTAGTTGATATTGATCGCAATTATTCAAAGGTTATATATGACATTCCTTACACAAAGAAAGACATGCTTAACATAATGACAGAAATAAAATAATTAGATGGGGTATACGTCCCAACATGTCCAACGCGCGCACACCGTCAATCAAGGCAGAACAAGCCCAGGTTCTGGCCTAAACATGTTCTCATCAACACTCATTCATTGTATAATCTAAGGTAGCAGGCAAACCAGTGATTATGACTTTTATAATCACCACATTTAGCAGTCACAATGGCGAAAGCCCTCCCTTCTAATAATAACGTGTTGTTAATTTGTTTCATGAACAGACCACTTATTAAGGGGACGATCACACCGAAGGGGGGCTGCTCCGTGCCCAGCGCACGACGTTGAAATATTTTCACTTTTACGCGCAGTCAAAAAACGTGAGGCATATCAAAAGAAAGTGCCGCAGAAAAACGATGGTAAAGTGGGTGGGCGTTTTTTTTTGGTGTCGTTTTTGGCCCACTTTGCTTCTTGCTTTTCCTGGCGGTAGGGATGGGACCGATCCGATCCAGTATCGGTATCGGGCTCCGATACCGACGTAATACGCGGATCGGAAATTTCCGATCCAACCTCCGGAGATTTCCGATCCATGAGCATGTCTGTGTTTGCCGGGCTGTTGCTGAAAATGTGGAGTGGATTTCCTGAACGAAGCTCAGAGGCGGAGTAATACCTGCACGTCAGTTCAGGAAGTCCGTTCCACAGTTTGCCTCTAGACAGGTGGGCAGTGAGCAGCACTGAGGTTAACCTCCTTTGAACAACAACATGTCCGCGGTGTGGAAACATTTCACGTTGGAAACACCAAAAAGCAAAACTGCAACGTGCAACGTGTGTAAGGCTGTTGTACAGAGAGGAGGAAGCACCGCCGCGACCTTCAACACAACAAACTTAATTAAACATTTAAAAAAGCACCACACTACAGAGCACCAGGATTTTATAGCCGCGAGGCAGAACGACGAACGCAGCCGTCAGGAAACACTTTTGGAGTCGTTTCAAAAACAAGGTAAACTTCCACACGACAACGTAAAAGCTAAGGGGATTACCGAGAAGTTGCTCAACTTTATCGTACTCGATGACCAACCGTTATCTGTAGTCGAAAACGAAGGGTTTCGCAGCCTTGTTGAACACCTGCAGCCAAGATATAATTTACCATCCAGGAAATATTTATCGGAAACTGCGCTGCCCGAGTTATACCACCGAGTGTCAGGCAAGTTGGCGGACAAGTTAAGAGGAGTCACATCCCTTAGTTTTACTACTGATATTTGGACTTCAGATGTCTGCCCAATGTCCCTGATCAGTCTCACTGTGCACTGGGTTAAGCCTGATACATATAGCCTCTGTAGTGCGGTGCTTCAGGTAAAACAGTGCCGGGGCTCACACAACCGAGCTACAATCGCAGCATCCATTACTGATTCTTTAAATCACTGGGAGATCCCTCTGGAAAACGTGCATGTCATTCTACGAGATAATGCAAGTAACATGAAGGCCGCGATGGAAGACATGGCAGTTCCTAGTCTGGGCTGTTTGGCTCACTCGCTGCAGCTCGTTGTGCATGAGGGCCTTATGTCACAACGCAGCGTTAGTGATGCCTTAGCCAACAGCAGGAAGATCGTGGGACATTTCAAGCATTCGCAACTCGCACAGTCTCGCTTGGAAGATCTACAGCGTGAAATGCAAGGTGCGGGGGCCACGACCACTTCAGCTCGTCTCGTTCAGGACGTCCAGACAAGATGGAACAGTTCGTTCTACATGATCAAGAGCCTTCTTAAAGAGAAGCGAACACTCTGTGCTTATGCTGCTGACCACAACCTACCGGCAACACTGTCAGCCAACGAGTGGTGTTTGCTGGAAAAAACTGTGACAGTGCTGGAACCCTTCGAGGAGTTAACCAGGAAAATCAGCTGTGCGACCTCCACTGCAGCTGACGTAATCCCAAGCGTCACCGTTTTGAAACGTCTGCTCACCATCGAGGAGGATAATGACAGCGGCATCAAAACGATGAAAAGCACGCTTCTCCAAGCAGTCAGCAGGCGATTCAGCAGCATCGAAAGTGAACCCCTTTACGCTGTTGCCACTTTAGTCGATGCTCGATACAAGGACAGGTGAGTCATATTTTTATGATTTAGTGATATTTTATTTATTAATATTGGCAAAGTTTTTAACTGCAATTTAAACCATGCTAAATGCATATTCATTGATCCTAGCTTTAAGTTGGATGTGTGTGTGTGTGTGTGTGTGTGTGTGTGTGTGTGTGTGTGTGTGTGTGTGTGTGTGTGTGTGTGTGTGTGTGTGTGTGTGTGTGTGTGTGTGTGTGTGTGAGAGAGAGATAAGTATTAAATAAGTTGTACTAAACATATTTTTTTGTGTCAGATTTTTTACTAGTGGAGAAACTGCCAGGATGGCAAAGGATCTCCTGACCCAAGAACTTGAGAAGGTGCAGCAAGCGGTGCTCAGGGAATCAGCTGATGAAGCAGAGCCAGCAGAAAAAGTCCCTTGCATAGAAGCTGGACTGTCAAGCACAAGCAAGAGCAGTTTCAGCAGTCTGTATGACAGAATATTGGAGGAGCATGATGAACCTGCAGCAAGTACCCAGACAGCAGTGATCCAAATGCAAATGTATTTGAAAGAACCAACAATAACTGAGAAAGACAGCCCTTTCCAGTACTGGGCAAACAACCATGCTCGCTTTCCTCTCCTTGGTGCTGTTGCAGCAAAGTTCTTGAGTGCCCCCTCCACTAGCGTGGAGAGTGAAAGACTGTTCAGCACAGCATCCAATATCGTGGATGAAAAAAGGAATCGTCTGACGGCAGAGAGGGCAGAAATGCTCATATTCCTCAAAAAGAACCTGCCAAAGTTCAAGTGAAACTTGTAGAACACTAGGTCACTTTCCCAGTATTACATTTTGAGTGATTTTATTTTTTGTTTTCTTTTGAAGGAATTTAAGCCAGGTCACCCTCAGTGCTAAACCTACTACTTTACTTTATTTATTTTATTTACTTATTTATTTTATTTACTTTATTTATGTTGTTCAGATACACACTGTAGTGTATGTGTAAGATGTTTACACTTTACAAATATTTACTACTTAAACTTTTGATTTGTTGCTGCTACGTTAGCAAGAATAAGTTCAACTTAATTAACAGTAGTGTGTTAACATTTGAGTGATTTTATTTTTTGTTTTCTTTTGAAGGATTGTAAGCCAGGTCACCCTCAATGCTAAACCTACTAATTTACTTTATTTGTGTTGTTCAGATACACACTGTATTGTATGTGTAAGATGTTTACACTTTACAAATATTTGCTGCTTGAACATTTTTGATTTGTTGATGCTACATTAGCAAGAATGTACTTAGGTCAAGCTGAGATTCACATTTATTTTATTGATATTGGATTTGTACACTTAATGCACTTTTGTTTTGTATTTGATATTTGAAAAGTTCCTAACCCTTGGATTTAATAAATATTTGTGTGAATTAACAGGATTTCTTTTTCTAACTGTATACTTGCCTCAAGTTGCCTTTTGGGACATATTTGAATACCTTTGTACATATCATATTTGCCTGTAGAGAGGAGTTTATTACAGCCACAGTTAAAATGGATAATATAATATTAAAGTAAATAGAACTCTGGTATCGGAATGGTATCGGTATCGGCAGATATTAAAATTCAAATATCGGGATCGGATCGGAAGTGAAAAAATGTGGATCGGTGCATCCCTACCTGGCGGTCCACCTTCCAGAATAGCACCGCTATGCTTTCTTTTCTGGTGTTTTCCGGTAGTGCTGCTATGAAATGCCAGGCATTTTGCACAGCGGGCCCCCATTTTGCTGTCTGCTTATTTAAAGTATTCCCCTAATGGTGAAGCTTTCGATCTGGGGAAACCATTACATGCAACCTCTTTGGTAGCAACTGCAGCCGAAATGTTTTTTCCAAGTCTGTAGGCGTTAACAGCGGCCAACCAATGAGTAAGTGACCATAAGTGGTCGCTACGAAGGATAGCAATCTGGCACACATTCAGCATGAACGACAGTGACACGCATTTGATATGGTGCTGGACGGACGGACGGACACACACACCATTTTGTGAACGACTAGTCTAACAAAAAGAAAATGCCTAGAAGAATACAATCACAGAAGAAACATTACATTAAGCATTTCAAATGCCTCTTATAACAAAATGCCATTTTAAATTGTGACATTTTGTGACGTGCATTATTGCTGCCGGCTCTCATGCCGAATGCTCCGCATCACAACAGTTAGGAGTCGCCTTGGAAGTTTAAATCAACATATTCACCTGAAATAACTCTTCGTTTGTCAAGGGGTGATCTTTTTTTTTTTTTATTTCTTGTTATTAAGTGATATGTTTTTAATGAGAAATGCGGATCATAGTTTCTCTACGGACTGAGTTAATTGACGTTTCAACAATGCGCCTCCGGAGTGACTAGACAAGGGCCATACATACAGCCATGTTATTATTCTATATTTAGGGTCTGATTAAAACGAGGCATTTAAATGCAGTCATGAAAAGACCAACTGATCGTGAACAGCTGAGCGCCCGACATGACGGGTGAAGAGCGCTGTTGAGAAATGAGAACCAGATTAAATGAAAATAGATTAACAGTAGGGCTGCACGATATATCGCAAATCTATCGTCATCGCGAAATCAACGCTCGCGATGTACATACCGCAAAGATTTCTTAATTTGCGATTAAATTAAGCCTACATTTTTCGCGCATTCACACACAATGACATTATATTTGACCAATCCGATGCTGTCATGCTGCCCGATAAGCCCGCCCCCCACCAGTTTAAGCACATGGTGTTTAAGTTGTTGAGGGAGCGTTGTCGTGTTTGTTTGACCAGGTGTATTTTAGTTTAACTAAATTGTTGCACATGTTTCCTTGTGCTAGCCTTTTTGGCCAATAATAAGTGTTATTACTCAGGCCAACACAGTTAAAGTCTATATTGTTTCATACTATGACACATTTACGTTTGTGTTTATGAAAGTCCGCCTTTATTACGCAACTGCAGCGCATTTGGAAATGTCAACAAACAGATGAGCGCAACGCTTATGTCATATGTATAAAATGTATTTTAATCACACAGTCGAACCTTTGCAACGTGTGAAACAGCCCATTGGCTACCATGCAGAATAAGCTGTTTTAAATTGCACATTTCAAATCGCGCAGACGTCACCGAGTCCGAACCCGACCCGGCCCGTCGGGTACCGTCGGCCGCTGGATACCCGACCCAAGCCCGACGGGACCCGACCCCTCGGGTCCCGTCGGGCTTGGGTCGGGTATCCAGCGGCCGTGACGTGTGAAACGCGATGTTCCGATCGGTGATTCTGTGAGCGATCGCGAGGTCTATTCCAGCATGCCGCTTATCCCAACTAGCTTCACCTGACGTGACTTAGCCGCCTATTTATCCTGGCTTGGCAATCGTGCAACCGAATAAGCCAGGATACCGCCAAGCAGAATAGTCCAAGGCAGCCGCGCTTACTCAATTATCCTGGATGTATGTATCCTAGTTTTGTGCAATACCCCCCAGGTGTATTTTAGTTTAACTACATTGTTGCACATGTTTCCTTGTGCTAGCCTTTTTGGCCAATAACTCACCATAATGGTGTATTTTTGTTTTTATTATTGTTATTTGATGTTGTTTTTCATGGCATCATGTATGCCTCAGAAGAACCCATTCTGCAACACCTTCTTAGCTCAACAAATTAGTGGTCAGAAAAAATTTTTATTATTTAAATTTATTATGAATGCTTTATGCAGTTTTATTGTTTTTATTTATTTCATCTTAATTTTGTTGACCATATAAGAAAATGTTTCAAGTGGGCAATTTTCCCAATAAAAGTTATGTTGCATTGCATGCATACGATGCATTTCTTTTTTTAATAGTCTAGCAGCAAGTAGAATGAAGAAAAACATTAAATATTGAAATATCGCAAGTTATATCGTCATCGCAGTACTCAACAATGTTATCGCATATCGCATATTTTCCCAATATCGTGCAGCCCTAATTAACAGCTTATTTAACGTTAGTTAATTTAAAGCATGGTCTAATTCTTATATGCATATTTCTATCAATAGTGCATGGCGTGCTTCCACGATTCACATCGGCAGAAAATGCTTTTCTCAGATTTTTTTTCTCAAAAAAAAAAAAAGCCGTTTCTGGTGCCGACTAGCAAGCACAGTTATGATTAGACCAACCGTGAACATCCCTAATGCCCAACATACACGAGAATACTTATTTTCAATATTTCAAGACTACAGCTAGATTCCTTTTTGAGATCATCATGCTCCTGGTAACAATTTACAGGAAGGAGAACGGTTGAACAATGGAGCAGAAACAGAGGGGCAGCTTTTGGCCACAGCTGCCTTTGTGTGTGCAGTGGCTTGTTCTGAAAAAAACAGCTTGCCTTCTTGGAGTCCATCGACCCGCTTTGTTTGGTGCTGGAGAGAGCGCACCTATTGGTTGCTGACAACGTTCGAGTCATTGAACTTCACCACTTGCATGAGCCAAGACTGAAAACGTACAATAACATGAAACGTGTTTGAAAAGACAGCTCAGACTGAGTTTCTCGACCAAGTCACACCCGACGATCGAGATGACAGGAGCCGACGCAACTCTGGCAAAACTGTATTACTCCGACGTCGGAAATTCGTCTGTGACAGAAAACCAGACATCTTTTAAAATGTTGTCACATTTGACAAAGCAGGAGGCCCTGATGTGTGAAACTCTCCCAGCTGTGCGACTGCCACTCACAGACAACCGGTCCGCGTGGTACCCTCAGCCAACTAGCTCCTGTCATGCCGGGACGTCTCTCTATCACAGGCTTGCGAGGAACCGCCTGTGGTCACATTGTGTGAATATTGATAAGAGTATAAAGTATGTGTGGAGCTCCGGCAGACCAACAGGGACTGTGAGGACATCAGAGCTGGCTGTGCGTCATTGAACGCGTTAACAATAAAAGGGAATAATTGCTTTTTGACTCAAAATTACAAAAAGTGCTTCGGTTCTACAGTGCATCTATACATAAACACAAAGATAAACATAGAAACCAACGTTAATGAAGTCTAATGTGTCACGCCTCCATCAGGTCCACTCGTCTTACCTGCCGTCTTGTTGTTCTTGAGGCCAAAGGTCACCTTCTTAGCCTCTGATTTTGGTGTCTGGGGCTTCTGTTGAATCGAAAACACGGGAATAAAGGTCATGTACAACATGCACACTATTGGTGCTTTTTATAGTCCAACTGGAAGCATTGCATGATTTTGTACATTATCGTTAACATGCTTTGGTTTTTTTGGTGTTAAGAAAAAAGCTTTTTCTTAATTCCAAAAATCATAATTATTTTATTTCCATTATTTATTTCCATTTATGTGCATCTTTCCCTCCCATGTCATGGGGGGGACGCCGGTGCAGGGCGTCTCGTACCTTGGACCCTGGCGTGCCGGGCGTCCCCTTGGTCTTGAAGAAGAGGGGCGTGGGGACGGAGACCTTCTTCTGGAAGCTGATCAACTCCTTCCCCGGGGTCAGGGGCTTCTTCTTTGGGTTAAGGAGCTTCTTCCCCGGGGACTTGGTGGACGGCTTTGCCGCCACAGCACCCTGGAGATCCACAACCATGAATATACATCATATATAGTTCTTCTTCTTCCATGTCTATATATTAGGGCTGTCGATTGTCAGTGATCAATCGGAAATGAGCTTTGGATCATCGAAAGCAAAAGCAGGATCAAATGCATTTATTATTTATTATAATACAATTTTAAGCTGTGTTTATGGGGCTGTCATCTAGAGTCTTTTTGTTTTTGTGTTAAAGTTATTTCACCAATTTGGTGAAATACGTTGTTATATTTCACATTACATACATTATTAAAATTTGACCATATGGCCTTAGTGTGGTTAGTTTTTTGTTATAACAAATTAAAAAACGTGTCTCCTTACATTCTGCAGCTTGGCCTTCTTCGGCGACGTCACCGGCGTCTCCTCGCTCGCCAGGCCGTTGAGCTTCGCTGCCGCCTCCACCTCGTCCGCCTCAAACTCAAACACCACCGGGATCTTCCTCTTCTTCTTCAGTCCCTTTTTCTGGGACGAAGGGGCAGCAGGAGTCTCCTCGGCCGCGACGTCGTCCCTGGCCTCTTCCGCAGTGGTTGCCTTCTTCTGTTTCCTCTTTGAGGCGGGCGTCGCCGCGGCAACCACGGACAGAGTTTGGTCCGGGTTTAATGCGGCTTCAATCGCTGCCTTCAGTCCCTTTTTCTGGGACGAAGGGGCAGCAGGAGTCTCCTCGGCCGCGACGTCGTCACTGGCCGCTTCCGCAGTGGTTGCCTTCTTCCGTTTCCTCTTTGAGGCGGGCGTCGCCGCGGCGACCGCGGCCGGAGTTTGGTCCGGGTTTAGTGCGACTTCCATCGCTGCCTTCAGTCCCTTTTTCTGGGACGAAGGGGCAGCAGGAGTCTCCTCGGCCGCGACGTCGTCACTGGCCGCTTCCGCAGTGGTTGCCTTCTTCTGTTTCCTCTTTGAGGCGGGCGTCGCCACGACGACCGCAGACGTAGTTTGGTCCGGGTTTAGTACGGCGTCCATCGGTTCCGCCGCCGCCGCCACCTCCGTCTTGGAGGCCTTTTTGTTCTTCTTGACGGCGACAATCACGTCGTCGGCAGGAGATTCTGCTTCCTGTTTGTTGGCGTTCTTCTTAGTCGTCTTCTTTGGCGCCGTCGCCTCTTCCGCCGACGGCTTTGGGTCGCACACCGCCGCGCTCTCCGTCTCCGCCTGACCTTCGACCCCTGCTGCCGCCTGGGATCCCTTTGGCTTTTTCTTCTTCGCCGATGCGGCCGTCTCCGTCGTCGTCGTCGTCTCGGGGGCGGCGTCCGGGATCGGGGTTTGAGCGGATTCTGCCGGGGCCTCGGCTTCCTCCGCCGCGTCGTGTGGCGTCAGGGATTTGCGGGATCTCCGTCTAGCCCTCTTTCTCGGCGTCGTGGTTTTAGTCGAGTCGGCGGTCGAGTCTGCTGCCGTCTCCTCGGGCGGGGTGGGCGTGGCCTCTGCCTCGTTAGCGATGACCTCGACAACGGGACTCTCGTTTTTCTTCCCCTTTTGGTTGGTGGAGGCGGCTGGCTCAACGGTGGAGGCGGCTGGCTCAACGGTGGAGGCGGCTGGCTCAACGGCAGGGGTGCTGGCATCTTCCTCCTGGGTCGCTGCTACTGCTGCTGCTGCTGTTGCCGCTGTTGTTGGTGCTGGTTGCTCCCCTGTTTGGCTCGTGGGCTCCACGGCAGTGATGGACTTCTTCCCCTTCCCCCTCTTCTTCCTGGGCGGGGTTTTTAACGGCTCGCCGTCACTTTCCCCTGCGGCCTGAGGCTCCGATTGGCCGGCTGCTTCGGTTACCGTAGCCGGAGACGGTTCCGATTGGTCCTCCGTGATGGCCTGCGTTTCCGTCTCGGCTGGGGGGGCGGTGACCTCAGCCGTCTCCCCCTCGCCGCCCTCCTTTGCCGCCTTCTTTTTCTTCTTCTTGCTTTTCTTAGTGGGTTCGTCGTCTTTCACAGCGTCCTGATTAGTCTCTCCGTCGTTCGACTTCTCCGTTTTGTTCCCTGCAATAAAAACGTTGGTCAGTTTGTAGCAATTGCAAAGCTACCCAATTTACTCTACACCTTTTTGACCTGTGCATGTCACTTCCTGCCAAACGCACTTCATGCCAATGTCATTTCATGTGGCTATAATGAATTTACATTCTCCAACACACACACACACACACACACACACACACACACACACACACACACACACACACACACACACACACACACACACACACACACACACACACACACACACACACACACACACACACACACACACACACTTCAATTTTTGCATGAATATTAATTGACACCATTGGCAATGGAGAAAATACAACTGTATAAATGTCACTCTTCTAGCCTAGAACTCTAGACACCCCCTAGCGGCAGCAAATTTATTTGGCAGCTAGGTAGGTCTAGCACAGCTCCGTCCGCTTTTTGGTGCTGGAAACACCAAGTGTGTCTTGTATGTCTGACCAATCACAGCGTGAGGGGCGGAGTCGAAAGCCGGGCTACCTAATGACGACAGAAATGCGACGGTTCCGTGTTAGAGGTAAACAATGGCTGCTGCTGCTGGCGAACGGCTGTCTTTCCACTCGGCTTTGGCCGCGACTCTTCAAGACTTTAAGTTAACATTTTATTTGAGAAAAGAACAAAGAACGGCACTGAAGTCTTTCCTCGAAAATAAATATTTATTCTGAGTTTTGATTAATTACGTAGTCAGAGCCGTCGCTCTGACTACGTCACCTTCTTCGTTGCTCTGATTGGTTGTAGCGCTATCCTACTGCGTGCAGAGGGAACTTGAAAGACAACCGTTTATCCCGCCCACACTGCCAATGGAGCTGCGCCAGACCTTACATCTTTCTGATGTGGGTCTGGCTTGCCAGGCTATCACTCTTCAACACCAGAGTAACCAAACCGGATTCATTCACTGCAACCCAGTCTTAGACAGCCGGAAAAGACAATTAGCGCCATCCAAATGTCCCAGAGGATATCAATTCTCGTAGTATTCTATTATTGAACTGATTTTCTCTTTGATTAAATCAACTAATGAGTCAACTAATTTCCCTGCTGCCGTGGGCCTCCTTCTCGTCTCCAGGGAGGGTGAAGCTCATTAAAAACCACCCTAACTTGGGGACCTCTCCCCTGTGTTTTGAGCCCTTCCAAGCTCAAGGCCGTCCACCCAACCCGTGATCCGAGAAGCCATGCTTAGTCCTCACCAGCGTCAAAGACTTTAAATGCAACCAAACTAAATTAAGTTACTAAGTTACCTTTCTTTTTTTTCTTTTTCGATGCAGGGGCCTCCTCCTCCCCCCCTTCCTCTTCCTCCGCATGCCTGCGACCCTTCCTCTTCAACCTCTGCCTACTGCCGAACATTTCATCATCCTCATCTGTGGAGACCTCCTCTGGATAGTCGTCCTGAGGAAAAACCCCTGAGGAGAGAGGGTGAGAGAGAGGCGGATAGGAAGGTATGAGAGACAGATGGAAGCATTGGAGGAGAGGGGGGGGCGAGAGTGAACGGGGGTAAGGGAGGAGAGAATGTGAGAGGCAGGTGAAAGATGAAAAAGGTGAGAAGGATAGGAACAAGTGTGGGAGGAGAGAAGGAAATGGGAGCGAGAGAGAGTCAGTCCGGGGAGAGAGAATCTATATGGGGACACCGACACACGGATAAGGACACGCTCTCACCTTCACTCAGGTCCCGGAGTCTGGTGTCAAACAGAAAACAAGAAATATGAATTAATTGGTGGATCAGTCATCCATTATTAAAGTGACGACAGCTGGAGTGTGGATCATTGGCCAACTCATAAGTAAATCATGACCATGTTAATTTGTGAATTTTCTATGCATTACTCAGCGAGATTGACGATTTGTGATCTATAATTAAAGGCTTAAGTTAAAGGAACATGGGGAATATTGCTATATCTTACATTAGGTATTACATGTTAAATAATGATGACGCATTTGTTTCTCTTCTTTCTTTATCTCTTGCTCTCAGTCAAAGGCAAAGCCATCTGAATTAATTGTATGCGTTTTTGGATGAATGATGAACATAATCGTTTACATGAAATCGATAGAAAAATCATTAGTGCAGCCCTCAGCAGCCCTCAAATAAAAGATGGAGACACATTTTGCACACAGGTGTGATATGAGAGTGTGTCGACGCCGTTTGCTCTTCTACTTACATTTTGATAATTTTGTAAAGTCTTTGCCGGTTGTGGCTCGGTGCATTTCCTCGACTGGCGAACTCAAACAGCTTGTCTGCCAGGGCAGCGTAGTCAAACTACACACAGAGGGAAGGCACAGAACTGCATCAGTCTTTCCCCCCTAGGATGATTGACCCCCAGAATCATCACTGATAGAAAACAGTACTCTACCGAGTCCTCACGATGGAGTGAATATTGGACATAGGGCTGGGCGATATGGCCTAGAATTAATATTGCAATATTTTTACGTCATCACGATTTACATCTTGAATATTTTGAAATCTCCTCTAAAGCACTTCATAAATGCTTGATTTATCCCTTTGATGCATACAAATCGCACCAGTAGGATGATTCTAGTAGTCGCTACAACATAAGTCTGCAATAAAACATTGTATTCATTAGTGGTTTCTTTTGGAGCCATTTTACACAACCAAGTTAAATTTAACAGAACAGTATTTATTGAAACCAGGCACTTGCACACATAGGCTTTTAACAGCCGTTAAATGAAAAGAAATAATGGCATGATGAGGCCTGCCTACATACTGTAGCCTACTCCTATAGAAGGAAAGCTCAACAAAGACCCTTAAACACCTCAACGCAACAAAAAGTGCACTTTTTGTGCACTTGGCATTTAAAAAATGGTCACATAAAATGCGCAAGCGTACCTGCAGCACCGGTTCTGATCCATCATCGTCGGGCAGCTCCGTGTCCTCGTCCTCCAGTGACTGATCGTCGTCCTCGTCGTCCTCCGCCACCTTTGATTTAGTTCCTACGGAGGAGAAAACAAGTCATTTATCACCGTAGGAGGTCATAACTCAACATACTTTAGTGGTTTAACACCTAGTCCTAGTCCTCGCAGTTCTGAATCCACCTGGCTCACTGCTGAACGGTTCCGAAGCCTACCGCTCAACAGCTCTTAAATATTTGAGCGCTATTATTTATCCGTTAGACAATGGATCTAGCCATCCGTCAGCTATTGGTGAGTTAAATGCGCTGTGAGAATCTGTTTCCAGTGTAGTGCGCCAATGTATGATGTATGAGCCAATTTAGATTTTAGACCGCTCCCGGCTAATTTCTGACTAATCAGGGCATCTCTTCCCTGATTGGTTCTGGTAATCTTGCCCATCAATCAGAAGGTGCGCGAAATGCAACACTTCTCAATGGTGGAGAAACGTAAGGAGGGAGGGAGCGGGCGTTTTTTTTTGGTTGTTTAGTTTCAAAATCTATGCTAACCACACAATTTGTTCATCACTTGATTGGTTTTTTACTTATCCACACACGGGAATGTGTGGAATCTGGCTCCTGGATCCACCTGGCCTACCGTTGAGCAGTTTCCCCTTTGCTTTCCGTTTGGATTTCTTTCCGACGGGTGCGCCCTTCATCTCCTCCTCCTCCTCCTCATCCTCGTCGTCTTGGGAGGCCTGACCAGAGTCCGAGTCCGAGTCCTCAGCAGCCTTGATCTCTCTGAGCAGGTCCTCGATGGCGAAGGGAGCCTGGTCGATGATGGTGCTGAAGATGCTGTTGCAGATGGCCTTGAACAGGATGTGGCTGAGGAGGGGAAGAGGAGTTAGAACAGGGTGTGATTGAGAAAACAGGCGTTAAAAATGATGTGAGCGAGTAGTTAAACAAGATGTGACTGAACAGACTTAAAGACGATGTGACTGACGAGACTTAGTTAAACATGATGTGACTGAGGGGGAGAGAGGAGTTAAACAGGGTGTGACTGACCAGGAAAAGAGGAAAAAGAGGAAATGATTGGATAGTCTTAAAACGAATGATGACTGACCAGAAGTCAGATTTTAAAACGAATGACCAGAAGTCAGATTTTAAAGCAGTCTGTAATGCTTTGAACTATCTAATGCTTTGAAACAAACAAGAACAACAGAGAGGGTTAGATGGAAACAGTCTTGTCTAATAAGTAGATTAATTTAAGAAGGTATAAAATCTTACTCCTTGGTTTTGGCCACAATTTTGCAGAAGGGTGTGACGAGGGTGAGATTTTGATCAGCGCTGAGCTGCAGAAATGAGAGAGACGGTTTAGTTCCACACATTCGGTTCCACCCGAACTGAAGTTGAATCCCTTCCGGACCCATTCATTATTACGGTTACAGTAATGATGACACCACATGAATAATTAGCAGTGTTGACTAGATGCTGTGCTACATGTCGTCGGTACGCTGCGAGGGGTGGCTGATGAAAGCTCCACAGTTGAATGACAAACACCGCAACTAGCCCCAGACAACCGCTGACCCGATTATCCTAGCTCGCATCAAAACGTATTCTTGGGTAATGATTATAAAAAAAAAAAAAAAACCCAATCATACCCCACTTACACTTTTTTAATCTGGTCTGGGAAAACAGTGTTTTATCTTGATTAGTTTCTGAGCCCCACCTAATTTGATCATATTTTGATTAAATATCTCTCCGTGATGGGAGGGAAGAAAATATATAACAAAGCTTGACCCATTCGGTTGATCAATATCCAATCAGAATAAAATAAACGTATGCAATCAGAATTAAATAAAAGTTGTTTCCAAGAAAAATCACATGATTGAATGTTTTACTGGTGAGACGGCTGGACAAGTGGTGACTGGTGAGCTAGCGGCAATGCACTGCATAGATTGACTAATGGTCAAGGTGGGTGGGGCATAGAGGGCAGGTGGCTAACATTACACAGATTCAAGATCAGTTTTTCTTAAGCCAAGTTAAGGTTAAAAAGAGTGGAATTCATGTTTACCCGACCGACTATCAGTTAGGTTGCATCAGTGAGAAGTGTGCGGGAAAAATTGCTAGGCAGCAGCAAATGGACGCCGTTTAACCAGAAGCCCGGTGGGGCTAAGGTGGATGTGGTGTCCGGTGTGATGGACACAGAGGGAGGCTTAAGGAAAGCGAGCAAACAGAAGCGGGCTGTTAGAGCGGGGCTGCGAGTCCACAAGGGAGTGAGAGCTGTGGTCACAGTTTGCCGTCATATCTACCCTCTTTTTTTTTTGTTGGTACGCCTCCTTTGTCAACGTACAAGAAAAGCTGTGGTTGGGGTGGGAAGACGAGATAAAAGAAAATGTTCCACGTCTCCGTAAGGGGATTTACTATATTGAACTGTGAAATCACAAGACAACTTACTCCACCGCCAACCGCCAGTAAGTGGGAACAAACTGTTCCGGCTGACAAGTTATAACCGTCATAGGAAGAGAGGCCGAACGGCCCGGGGAGTCAAGCATGTACCCTTCAAGCATGTACATTTCTCAAGTCGTTTCTAAGAGTAGGGTGTTCGGTGTTCTTTCAGTATGGCAAGAGCAAAATAACAAGGCTACGGCTGCGTCATCCAATGTTTCATTTTTTGCCTGACACCTCAGGCAAATACAATGTATTCATCCTTATTAAAAATTGTCTGTCAAAATTGCCTGGCTGCCATTATAGTCCCAGTTGCACAGTGAATCTCTATCTGCCAGTTCCCTGACATACCATGCTGGAGGTGATAGGAAATGTTCCCCGCTCTCAAGTCATTTCTTTGGAGATGTTGGCAGTGACCGCACCACACATAATGATTTATATTGTTTTCAGAGAAGCAATTGTTAAGCAAATGGCGGTGAATTAAACAGAACTTAGGAGACACATTTATGTAAAGCAACTCACAGTGAATACAGATACAAGTCATTCATAAGCAGACAGCGGTTATCCAGCTCAAGGACGCCGAGACAATGGGGGACTGAAACCTTTATAAGCTTTTCACGGTACGATACGAAACGGTGCCTGCGGCTTCACTGTCCATTTGTTAAAATAAACTACTAACTAAATAAAATAAGTGATAAGAGCACAAGAACAAGAGAGCTTCAGCTTTGACGGCCTATTTTGTCATCTCAGATGGAGCCATCAACTTTAAAATTGCTCGCGCACACACACACACACACACACACACACACACACACACACACACACACACACACACACACACACACACACACACACACACACACACACACACACACACACACACACACAAAAATGAAAACGTCACAATATGCATCATGGAATCCCAAAACGAACATGACTCATTGACTTCACATTCATCTTTATGCAGAGTCTGTAGGCAAAGGGACAATATTTGGGTATCGGAAGTGTTCCGGTCATAGACGTCTCTGAACTCCAACTCTGTTCACACGTTTCAACTTGTTAATGGGACTGTAAACAATGACCGGCGCACAGAAGAGGAAGTAGCCCTCTAGTGCACGATTGTTGACCCCGGGGGGGGGGGGAGATGCTCAATCAAATCTTAGCCTGAAAATGTTGACATGCTAATTAACAGTCCGAAAGTCCCCTGCAGTGGAGAGCACAGCTTTATGTTGATTTTGGTATGTTTTCTATTCAAGTGCAGAATTAAGTGCACTAGACTCGAAACAGGTCATCAGTCTGAAAGGGACCGGAGAACACTAGCTTCATGTTGATATGTCTTTTGTATATTTTTTAGTATTTCTAATTAAATTTCATAGTTTACTGTTATTTTACCTATCGTTTCATACCTCAGCCATACTTTGTGGTAAACATTGTCCTCGTAGTACATTTTTTCCCCTCAGGAATAAACAAGTAATCTTGTTCAATTATACATTGTCTTCATTTGAAATTAATTTTTAATATCGTGAATATAACGTATGGTGGAACCAATATCGTGTATCGTATCGTCATAAGGTAATACCGGTATTTTAAAAGGGAGTAACATCAGTGTCAAAAAAATAACACCGTGACAAGCCTAACCAGTACCTTTCTTAGCCTGGGAATCAAACACCCTATTAACCAGCACTATGATCACAGGCAGAATGAATGCATTTTGTGTATTTTGTGTGTTCACCTCCGCCGAGCCGACCCGCGCCAGCTCCGCCAGGTAGAGGTCCAGGATGTGGAACTGCAGGCCAGAGGGCGCCGTGCCGGTGCCCTGTAGCACCTGGGAGGTCAGCATGTCCAGGAACCTGTTGACCAAGCTGAGGACCCACAGCAGAGACCACCGTCACTAGCCTGGCTACCAGGGGCGCATGTCCTTTAATTATTACACAGCTTCATTGAATACTCTATTGATTGGTCAATTACGGCGTTCTATGGTCCGTTATTTCTGAATAGCAGACCACCGCTATGAATGACAGGCCGTTGCTATGGACACCATTTCCAACCGTAGAATCTCACTTTTTATTTTTTGGTGGAAGCAATAAAATAATTTTTGGTTTATATTTTGTGTCAAGTTATTGATTTCTTAAGTAAGTAGCCGTGTAATACGCGGGGGAATACACAGTAAGCCGGTCATTATTGCGAAATCAAACCAGACAGCTTTGTGTCGGGGTCTGGCTGTTGGGGTTTATTTCGCAAAATGATGACCGGCTCGCCGACATTATCCCTTACATAACATACAGAGATCTCAACCCATCGGCGTGAACGTTAGGATGTGGAAGGGGAGCATATCTGGGCCCCTGGATTTACAGATCCGCATCCGGCACGTTTGCCAACATCCACATCGCAGATCTGCCTGCATTTAATCAGAGTTGCAACGAGTCTACCGAACATCTAGCTGTGACTGCCCTGAAACTTTCACCGGCAGTCGCTTGATGGGATGTTTCAAAAAAATAAAAATAAAAAAAAACATACCTGGCATCCCACTCCCGCTTCTTCAGCATCTCAAACGTCTGCCTGAAGACAAAGCGCACCAGCTGCCGAACACAGGGAAGGACAGCGTTTGAATACCAAGCAGCACAACACGGAGTCCCTTACCACGGCAAATTGTCTCCTTTAAGCAGAGTATATTTAAACCCAAGAGCATTACAAGAACAGCCGATGAATAGATATTGTTTAGTTCAGTGGTACTCTCCCGGGGGGGCGCGAGTAGCGGGGGGGGGGATGCGCGCGCGATCGTAATCCAATTTTTGTGCCGGTCCAGGACTGTCACAATACATCGGTCGTAGGTCCGGGGTGCGTTACGATCGCGCGCAACCCCCTCCCCATCGACAACCGGCGCCGGGGAGGGGGGGCCCCCCCAACTGCAATGAACCAGCTTTGGGGGGGGCCCAGCTTGCAAAAGGTTGAGACCTGGTTTAGTTGATTGCGAGTCCTTCCACAATCGAGTCATCACACACACCAGCTCTAAAACTGAATAGCCTCAAACACACAATCGAACAATGCTCGGCCTCGAGGGCTTAGACTTTCCACAAAGGAATAGGACTGAAACGGTTGCATTTAGCCCGTACTTACTTGGTAGAACTTGTCCATTCGTAACCTGTCGATGCCGGTCCATTCTCTTTTGACAGTCTGCAGGAAGGCTCCCAAGTACAAAAACTCTGCAGGCAATCAAAGGCAGCAGATCCATCAATTAAACGCCATCCAATGCTCCGAGTGCTTCACAGCGATAACTTAACATAAGTAGACATTTTCCAAGGCATGAGTGGCACTGAACTCAACTCAAACTTTATTTATAGAGCACTTTAAAAACAACCGAAGCTGACCAAAGTGCTGTACAGGTCAGTACGAAACAACAATTGAATAGAACCGCATGAGTTGCCACTCGTAAAATCTGCTACTTCTGAATGAGACTCCATTACATTGGTCTTGAGAAAACACTCATTGAGGCACGTCAAAATATTCAGTGCTTTTTGGTTGTTTGAGTTTGCCTGGAGATAAAACCTGACAAGACAGATTCCTTTGCCTCCAACAGTGGAACCATGTTAAAAGCTGCCACTGATGGACGGATATAAACTGCTCTCTACGGTGTAGCAGTCTTCGACATGTCTCAATGAGTGTTGCGAAAGACTAACGGTGGCTGTATCCAATACTTGCACCTACCAAATGATCTTGAGCTAATAAAGTCAGTCACTCATGGACATGTTATAACGCCACAAACCCTACACCCAGCTGATCCAGCCAGAGTCGGGCAGAGCGAACGAGTTATCCATGACCGCGAGCGACATGAGCAGCAACAGCGGCCGGCAGTCATTCATTTTCAATGAGAGCTGTCGACGAGTAGCGGCCGGCACCGCGGTGGAGTTGAAATTAGTTTAACTTTATGCAAATGAGTGGCGGCGGCGCCGAAGCAGCAACCAATTGGAGATCAGGATTTGATTTTCTTCCCGCTAGGTGAAGTTTGAGATTGGAGGAGACGCTCATTGTCGCCGTCTCCGGTTTATGACCAGTCTCTCTTTCTTTACCAGGACACTTCTAATGCTTTATCTCCATTGCTGTTTGTTGTATTGTGCCCTGACTGAGAGCAAAGCACCAGGTTCCTTATGAGGGGAAACTAGGCCAACAATGCGATTCTGATTCCAATTATGCTACCATGCACAAAATAGACAGCATTTTTTGTACGTATTGTTTGAAAATATTATTTTGATTACTAAATAATAAACGGGGGAAACGTGGAAATTGTTATTTGAACATGCTTGTCACGCCGGCCTGCCGAATAGCTCTACTACAAACTTGATATTGCAATGGGCGCAACCGAACTTGATGTCTGCAGTGCTGCTTGAAGCCCCGCCCCCCTGGCGACGGCAGCCAGCGGCCACAGCGCCCCCTGCTGCTCATGTCGCTCGCGGTGTGACCCATCGGTGAAGTGTGTTCACTGCATTATCCTATTATTTTAGCGAGGACTCATAAATAACTACATATAACTAATGTTATGGAAATCTGTTTATGTTTTGTTACGCGTTTCTGGAATTTCTTTTTTAAATATATATATATATATATATATATATATATATATATATATATATATATATATATATATATATATATATATATCGGCCGATATCGGATTTTTAAATCACCAAATATTTCTATCGGTATCGGCCTTAAAAATCCCATATCGGTCGGGCTCTAATGCCCATTGGTTGTTCTCGTTCCATGTTGAGTTTGTGCCATAATTCGTGCTTTGAGAATGACATCCATAATTTCCAAATGTGTACAATTGAGATCTGTGTGTAGTATTGCAACGACAAACATTTTCTAATCCTAAATTATCTGACGGATGATTTGACTATGCGATACAGCGTACTGTGTGCACTCCAAGGAAAAGTGATATTTAATGGCTTAATTAAGTGAACTGAAAGCAACTTACGGCCGTCTGCGCTCTGGAAGCAGTGAAACAGACCGGAGATCTGATTTGACAGCTCCTCCTGGGGAACAAAAAAAAAAAAAGAAGCGGCAAACATTATGATTATTTAGTTTTAGACGTCTCTGAAAGAGGAGTTTGGACGGGGTGAAGTCTGACACTTTACGATGCCACTTTTCATTATGTCCAACTCTTGAGTTTGATTTGACCATACTGGCCACTTAGTGTCATAACAACTGCTACATCTTCTGTATGTATATTGATGTTATCTTCCATCACAATCCCACTAGAATATCGTTTCTCATGAACTACAACACTAATCTAATGAGTCTCAATGCAGTCCAACTAAAACAATACATTTGGGCATTGGAAAACGCACCGTAAAAAACACAAATATAACAAATGTAGTATTGACAAGCTATGTGGAAAGGGCGGTGATGAACTTGGACAATGTCCAGCCAGAAGGAACCTGTACCTGGAGGAGCGGTTTATCCTGCATCCAAAGGCAGTAGAAGAGCCCCTTCCATAACTTCAGCAGCTCCTCGCTGGTGAACCCACCTGCAGACAGGACAGAAAACAACCGTTATTATTATTATTCACCTTGTCCACAGCACCGCTGGGGGAAATCGGTGCTTTTGGTATTGGTAGTTTTCCTTTGACCTTTAAAAGAAAACTCCTGTGATGAAATAACCAACTACTACTAACACTGGGAACAATTTTTGCTCGTTTTAGTGCAACTTGCTGAGCTTAAAAAAACAAACAACCCATTATCTTTTGATTACCTGTAATCACAACACCTGGTGCTGAGGTTAGGAAGGAGGTTTGTGTGTATGTGTCTAGGAAGGAGTAGAGTGCGTGCGTGCGTGCGCGCGCGCGTGTGTGCGTGCGTGTGCGTGTGTGTGTGTTTAAGAAGGCGCGAGGTTCTGAGGACCAGGACGGTTCAGACAGCGTCATGCCGCCACCCAGCACCGCGTGGTTCCGACTACACGACAGAAGCCGGACCGGTACCAACACCCGCAAAGCCTCGGCCGCCACACGCGTGTCACCCCCCACGTAACGTAACGAGTACCGCTACTTTAGCATCGGTAACAGCCACACAGTGCTGCCTCCATCACACGTTACATTACGCGTTACATTACGTTACGTTACGTTATTTATTTGCGATCACACACACACACACAATAAAACAAGTCCCACGTATGACATGTGCGAGCGCTAGCTAGCTTGGCAAAGCTAACCGCCCCCCCCCCCCCTAAGCAACACGTGTGACCTCACCTTTACTTTTTTGGGACCTGACGATAATGTACTTCCTCAGCTTCTTGATGGCTTTGGACCGAATCGGCTTCTCGTTGGACGCCAGTCTCTGGGCGAACTGGATCTCGGGTTGCTGCAGCGTCGCCATGTTCCCCCCACCGCTTCTTCTTCTTCACGTGGAAAAAAACACACCGTCCAGCCTTTTTTTCACCCGGCGCGGAATGATGACGACACATACGCTTATACGCACGCACACGCACGCGTTAGCTGCTGTTCCGACAAACGTCCAGACGGTGGCAGACTTTGACCGGTTTCTTTTTTTGGTGTGTTTTATTGTGTTTTTTTTATACAGTACAAAATGTGTATCACAGTACATAAGACAACAAAACTGCAAATCCCTAAAGAAATGAGCTAAACGTGAGGTGATGACGTTACAAATCCACACAGATCAAGGTCAGTGGGACTGTTCATCCTCTGTAGATGCTGCAAACACACACACGCACACACACACACACGCACACGCACGCATGCACGCACACACACACACACACACACACACACGTACACAGACACACACACAGACACACACACACACACACACACACACAGTAGGTTATTGTTATGGCTTTGTATTTGTATTATTTACTCTTTATTGCAGAACAACACTTTGATCAACAATTGAAATATGCAAATACGTGTGACTCGAATAACATAGCCCTAACATAGTTTCGGTATTAGTTTAGAGTTCAGGTTAGGTTAGTTTAATATAGAATAGAGTATAGAAGTCGTTAATGTCTGTGATTTCCAGGCGGTGTCCTACAGCTGCAGAGAATGTGTTTCATGATGTGACAGAAAACGCTAAAGGCTCCACATGTCTCCTCATGTTTCTGTTTCCACCACGTACTTACGAGTTCTGTCTCAGCCATCTGAGGACATACGGTTATAGGGTTGTCGTCAAAAACTAATGTATGAGACTAATTGTGCTGAGGGGGGTTAAACCTGCTATAACATGCCGACATGTCTTAATAGGTTAAAGGGTGTGTGTGTGTGTGTGTGTGTGTCTGTCTGTAGGGGCCGTTTTTGCGTCAACCGATCACAACCGAGCTAGGGTTCACCTGGTGGGGGCCCGTTGGACTCGGAGGTCCCGTTCGTCTGGCCCGTGATGGCTCTCGGGACCCACTTGAGGCCAGAGGAGGAGGAAGAGTCATCTTCCTCTCCCTCAGGTTGCTCTGGCTGAGGAAGGAGGGAACACAACAACACAGTGAATGCATAAACATATACCTCCCTTTACCACAGGAAGAATGGGCCGCCACTTCCAGTTCAATTTACTTGTCCAAGGAAGTTCATATAGAGTAGAGTTGTTATTAATGTGTTTATTACAAACTATACCCATAACTTGGAACTATTACAGACTATACGTCTCGCAGGTTGTTTTGGATAAAAGCATATGTGAAAGGACTAAGTATAAATGTATTAAATATTATCTTCAAATGTTGATTTTGAAATGGTATGCAATCATATTAATATCATCCAGAATTATTTTGGCATTTATGAATCCCATCTGGTCAACTGTCAAGAGCCTAAATACAAACATATTTTGGGTGAAATTTCCTGTGCACACTGAGGGTGTGTGCACGTGAAATCGAGGCGGCTTGCGAGGCTCTAATATTCTTGAATGCTGCAATAATTCATGTAGCTGAGCCGTGTCATATTGCCTCTCCTGTAGCTTGAGCTCCAGGGCTAAGGTGGAGACATTACAGGCCTCAACACTGCAGGCCACATACCAAAGGGGCTCAAATCTCTGATTCCATTATGTGTGCTGCTCACACTGTGTCCAAAAAAAGACCTGTGTGTGTGTGTGTGTGTGTGTGTGTGTGTGTGTGTGTGTGTGTGTGTGTGTGTGTGTGTGTGTGTGTGTGTGTGTGTGTGTGTGTGTGTGTGTGTGTGTGTGTGTGTGTGTGTGTGTGTGTGTGTGTGTCTAGCCCGCATTGACAATGTAATAATATACTCATTTTAGAGATTCACTTCACTGCAGTCACAAAGCACCCAGTATACATGCAGGAGTGGCTTATAGAGTTGCCATAGGCCTCCTTTGAACAAGTGTGCAACACACACAACACGCCACCACTGTGCACCACTGACTCGCTATCACGGAATATATGGCGTGTGTGTGTGTGTGTGTGTGTGTGTGTGTGTGCATTGGTCACACTTGCTTACCGGTTCTGTTAGAATGTAATCACCGTGTTGCTCGCACCCGCTGTCAAACACGTACTTCCCCGGTCCCGTGGGCTGAACCAAACAAACCAGATGAGAGTGAGGCGGTGCTGTGAGCTCGCTCAGATTCAACAAGCCTGAGGCATTTAGTCAGCTCTCTCGGATAATACCAGCAAAACCGGGAGCATTCAGACCAAAACATGATTTGCAGTTTGAAAGTCAGTCTCTCAAAGCCGCTTTGAAACTCAATTTACTGTACTTTACCTCTTGTAAATGA
>JAOPHQ010000593.1:165000-180000 GCA_030340625.1 Merluccius polli
GGTGTGTATGCACTGGTGAGTTTCTCACCCACATTTGCATATACATTAAATGTAGTCAGAAGAAATGTACACCTGCGTCCGCTTCCCAATCCGCTATTATGAAACCTTATCAGCATGCACGTGAGTGCAGCCTATTATCTGAAATGCATTTGTATTAATGAATCAAACAACAAAATGCATAGTCAATGTTTTGATATTATAGCATAATAGGTTTTCTTTATTTAGGCAAAATAAAGAGGCATATGTAATAAATAAGGAATACAATAGGCGTAGACCAAGGCTATACTAAAACACATATCTTATTCTTAAATAAATGAAAATACAATGTGCATGTAATGTAAATAAAATAGTCTGTCCAACAAGGACAACAAATAACAACAAGATAAAATGAAAATCGGATTTTGTGGGATTTTGTCAGACACGCTATATTGATATGCGATACCGAACTTGAATGAAATAATTAGGCGTGCGACGTTTTCGGTGTCCTATTCATCGCCATGACGGGCGTTGGTGTCACATTCTCATCTAGGGCCGGGCAATAATTCACTATTATCATTTATCGTCTTTGAATGGTATCGTATCATCATGAAATGAAGATATCGACTTATAGTGATGCCCAGTTTTATAGTCTAAAATGAATAACGAAGAGACGATATGTCCTTAAAATGATCAAATATGAGGTTTGAAACGTCAGCGAGAAAGGGAAACTAGTTTTTAGTCCGATACTATACTTTAAATTTCCATTTACTTACAATGTAATAACCCTCAGTTAGACTGTTTAAAATGGTATTTTTAATTCATAAGCATAACAACAACACATGAAACTTCGATATTATGTAAAATGACCCGTAATTATTGGGATAAGTACATTTTCACATATCACCCAGCCATACTCTCATCCATGTTACTGTAATATAACACACGCTGTTCCCTACAAGGGAGCCAAGTATTCAAATTCCTAAGAGAGACAATTAAAGAAATGTCCCTAAACCAGTTGTGTCCTCTTGTCCTTTATGTTTACAAGTTCCAGCCAACCCATCCGAGTTATGCAGCCTGCGCTTAATTCATCTCCCTCACCTCGCATTGCTCTCATCGGATGCGATGGCTATACTATCCTCCTTGTCACCATCTTATCTTATCTTACTAATGTCCGTGACAGGGAATCGATCTGGTAATCGATTCCCTGTCTCACTCAGATCTGGAGTGGCTGGCTGGCTGGCTGGCTGGCTGGCTGGCTGGCTGGCTGGCTGGCTGGCTGGACCGTCGGGGGCTTGAAGCTCTCACTGTGCCAGCCAGGATAATGAACTGAGTTTGGGTGACATCAGAGGCGGACATCCAGATCCTGTTTGTCTGAGGTGTAGGCAGGAGACTGCAGGTTATTACAGCTCTGCAGACCGAGATCAAGGAGCACTTTTAAACCCAGCTTATCCATAAGGGCTTTATGTGAATCATTAAGATGTTTCGATTTATCGAGGCAACACGGAATATGCTTTAATGGTCATCAGTCTCATTTCCTGTATTGTGTTGTTGACTGAAGACGAGATTTTTTCCTTTTTTCTTAACTAACTTTCCGACACAACAACTTGCTGTCTCGTCTGTACACTTTTAGATGGGCTGCCATTCAGGTGTTTCCCTGCAGAGAGCATTAATGTATTCTCATGTTGACTAATTAATTCGACTCTTTAGGGGAAATGGCAACAACGCAAATGTACCAACAACACACACCACATGTTGCTGTCATTAGTTTGTTGGTTGGTGTACGTATTTTTTATTTTAATTGGTTTATTCCTTGTTGGTCCAGCTGACAGGGCTTTTAAAGGCAGCTAAACTAACTGCTAACAAGCTCTCTGGTTGGATGTGTGTGTAGTGCTTCAGGGCCGCATTCCAATACAATAAGATTTTGGCTCGCCCTCGCTTCCCCAATCCCCAGATGTTCGCCTCGATGGCCATTTTACCCGCTGTCCCAATACGTAGTCAGCTCGGGAAACGGCCTAAAGTGACCGAAGCGGCTTTGAAGTGTGGATTCGTCAGCGTGGGGAATGTGCGCGGCCGATAGCTGGTTTATAGCCTCACCTGGTTAGACTTTGGGGCCGGGCGGGGCCGCACGCCTGTGGTGCGTGAGCAATCACGAAACCAAGATATATAACCTAGATATTCTCAACCAACTACGACCTGAAAAGGGCAAGAAAAAACTCCCTTCATTATCGAGGAAGAAATCTTGATAAGCAACTGCGGATGGACGGTTAGTAGCGCGATGGGTGCCATAATTGACACACAATATTGCAAGCCGAGATTTTAAGTACAATAAATTAAAAATGTTGATGAGACGCCGGCTGGTGAGCGAGCTGGTAGCCGTCAGCCGACACGCACGCGCACGCACACGCACACGCACGCACACACACACACACACACACACACACACACACACACACACACACACACACACACACGCACACACGCACACACACGTCATTTGATCCAATGGGAATGTAGATTTGAGTGTCGTCGGCGTAACGTTGAAAGCTAATTCCGTAGCTGCAAATGACCAGAGCTTAGGTTGCGGTGTTTTCGATTTTGAATCTTCACAGAGAACAAATTGCGTTGTGAGATATTGGATTGTGAGATAAGATCTAAACCAGAGTAGAGCTGGGCCTTCGATGCACTATGGCAACATGGTGTTCAAGACGATCAAGAACAATGCTATGGTCCATTGTGTCACTGAGGTCAAGCGGCACCAGCGGGGAGCTCGCATTGCTGTCCATGGCAAGGAGAAGATCACAGCCGTTTCAGTTTCAGACCGAAAGGGTCCAAAGATGTTCATCATCAGGTGATTGATGGTTTGGTTAGCTACAATTCTTTCCAGTACATTAGACAGGAAAGGGAGGTTGGAGATGGGCCGATAGCTGCCGAGTACTTCACGGTCATCATCAGTTACAACCTTCAATTGGCTGTTTCTTTTTACATGTGACTTTTGCTACGCTACTGCCGTGGCAGAGATCAGCAAAAAAAAGTGCAGTTGACTACTCTGTTTTCAGCTTTCACAAACAACCTAAACCCTCTTGCCCACAGTTTCCGGCTCATGTGACAGAAAATGTTAAACTTGAAGGTTACGTGAAGTCGTGGTTAACCTAGAAACTTTCCTCCATGCTTTAAAATCAGTGGATGCCCCCCCCCCCCCGACTGGTGGTATGTAGACTGTATCGCTACCGGGGCACACAGACAAATCCCCACACACATTTGTGAATCGCCACAGGCATTTGCACATCTTGTGTGTAGCAAAAGTCACGTGTCCAAAGACAGCCAATTGAGAGTTGTAGCTGATGACTTGTCTGTATTTTCCAGCTCTTGGAACAAAATACACTTGGAGATTATTTTACACATTTACAAATTTGATTACGCAGACACGGATTGTGATACAGTTACACGACTCTCCACTCACATTTTTGTAAATAGTGCTGCTGCAATAACGCCCTCATACCAAACCCTTACCTTAACGAAACCATGTCTAACTTCACACCTAAATGTAACCCCCCCAACTCTAATACGGACGCGTCTGACAGACGGCCGTTGGTCGCGTGCTCGCGTGCATCGCCACCGCCGTCTCCCCTTACCGCTCTTACGTCGTCACACCTCCTAGATCACTCTTGTCGCTCTGCTGCCGGCCCTCACGAAGTCATGTTCTCACTGCTGCCCCCTGCTGTCCCCTGTCTGCAGGTACAGAGCCTTCACCTTCACCCTCACCTTCCTGCTCTACACCAGCTTCCACCTGTCCAGGAAGCCAATCAGCATCGTCAAGGTAACACTCAACGCATGCACACACACGCACACACGTTTTGCTCGAATTTTCTTTTACTGTAGAGTTGTATTATTTTGCGGTAGATTTATTAGCTGCTATCTTGACTGTCACTCTTTTACGAGTCTTGTGTGTGTGTGTGTGTGTTGTGTGTGTGTGCTTGGTGGCTGCTATTTAACTGTCAGTCTTCGTCTCTTCGCCTTTTCCCGGATCACCAAAGTTCAAGCAAACAAATGAAAACAATACGACATACAGTCAACGCTGGCGCCTGCCACACACACACACAGACAAACACACACACACACACACACACACACTCTCTCTCATCCGTTGCTTGCACAGCACGTCGACTGTTCTTCCAGGATGTCCCTGTCACATGCTGCTGTAACCTTACTCTGTGTGTGTGTGTGTGTGTGTGTGTGTGTGTGTGTGTGTTGACAGAGTGAGCTCCACAAGAACTGCTCATCGGCGAGCGAGTTAGCCACAGCTAGCGGCGGCGGCGCTAGCCAGCTGCCTGCTCTCATCTCCCTGCACGCAGACATGGACTGCAGCTGGAAGCCTTTTGGTCAGTGTTTATGTGTGTGTGTGTGTGTGTTTTTGTTCCTATTTGTGTGTGCACACGCATGTCTTTGTTATTTCAGTCATGAATAAACTCATGAATATACAAACACACAGTGTTCTCAATTTATGCAAATTGTTACATCTCTATGAATATATGCATATGCATATGTACACATTGTATAGCGACTGCCCTGCTGGCCTTTTTTAAAAGGGCCAATCAGAACAGAAGATGCGGGCAACTCTTCAGTTCTCAGTTGGCCTTTTGTCTCATGGATCACACAAGCATTGTGTGTTCATCCATTTTTAATTCATATGAATATTATATGAATACAAATATGTGTTCGGACTCAAAGAGTCTCAAAGTCCTGTAAACCCTAAGCAAGGACAACAGAGTGGATTCCCATTCTCATTGAAAGTCTGTTCCCCCTCTTCAGACAAAAGCAACTACAAACAGCTGCTGGGAACCATGGACTATTCCTTCCTGTTTGCCTATGCCATTGGCATGTACCTCAGGTAGGCTTATCCTCTGGTAGACATAATAATGTCTACCACAATATCGTCTATTACAGTATAATGTGATGTCTATGACTATCGGGTAATGAGACTACCTGGTAATCTGATTACCATCTAGACATGTCTCAGGTCGGCTGATTAACAGGGAGACACGTGGCTCCGGTAGGCTGATCACCGGGTAGTCTCATTACCAGATAGTCATATACATTATAGTGACCCAGTGTGGGTTGTGTGGCTCATCGTGATGTCATCACCGTGCGCCCGTGCAGCGGCATCATCGGGGAGCGCCTGCCCATCCGGCTGTACCTGACGGTGGGCATGCTGTGCAGCGGGCTGTTCACCTGCCTGTTCGGCCTGGGCTACATCTACGAAATCCACAGCCTGTCCTTCTATATCTTTGTCCAGGTGAGGAGTTAAAACCGTCTTCCATGAGATTTTCATGGAGAAAAATCTCATGGATGACGGGGTATCTCAAAAATGTATTATATTATATTATAAGTCAGAGGAAATGGGTGGGGGGGGGATCACAAATTAAATGTCATTAAAATGATTTATAAAACAAACTGCGCTCATTCAAAAATGCCTCTAGCTCTCTAGCCTTTGTCTTTGTAGTCTGTGAGTACATATTGGAACAGAGCCGCAAGGATTAAATCCCACTATAAGAAACGCTCAGAGTACCCTAAGGAAACACTGTACATCGACGATATTAAAACACAACCCCCACGCATACAGTAGATGGCACACACGCAAACACACGCACACACACACACAAATATTTAACACTTTACCGTCTGATGATATGTATAGCTTTCATCAGAAAATAATATAGTAGATATTTCCATATATTTAACAGCTGTTGTCTTTTGAAGAGACTTTTAAATGCCTTTTAAAGTCTTTTAAGAATAAGAAACATCATCTTGTCTCAAATCATGTGTGCATGTGTGTGTGTGTGTGTGTGTGTGCCAGGTGGCCAACGGCTTGGTGCAGACCACCGGCTGGCCCAGTGTGGTCACCTGCATCGGCAACTGGTTCGGCAAGGGAAGGTAGGCTAGCGTGCCGTCGCTGGTAGCAGCATAGTTCTCAGCATCCCCACACTTCAAATGATGGGACACAGTACTGAGAGTATAATGGAGTTTCTCTGTCTCTCTCTGGCCCCCCCCCCCCCCCCCCCCCCTCTGTCTGTCTGTCTGTCTGTCTGTCTCTGTCTGTCTGTCTGTCTGTCTCTGTCTCTGTCTCTGTCTCTGTCTCTGTCTCTCTCTCTCTCTCTCTCTCTCTCTCTCTCTACCCCCCCCCCCCCACCCCTAGGCGAGGCCTGATCATGGGCCTGTGGAACTCCCACACTTCGGTGGGGAACATCCTGGGCTCCCTGATCGCCGGCTCCTACGTGTCCTCCAACTGGGGCATGTCGTTCATCGTGCCCGGCATCATCATCGCCGCCATGGGCGTCGTCTGCTTCCTCTTCCTCATCGAGCGTACGTACCGCCGCCGTGTCCCCATTGGCTGGAGATAGAATAGCCGCTTGGACTTGGAAGTCGCTTACATAGTGAAATATATGAATTAAAACGAAGCGGAGTGGAGTGCCTTCCTTGGTGGAGGTGTAGTAATATGAGGCTTTAACATTACCTGATTTATGAAGTGTACCTAAGTAGATGAAGCCCATTTGGAAGTAAAGCAATAATATATCACTGTCGGTACAGCCAGGATGTCAACAAGTTTCTAAGTGCACCACAATTGCTATAATTAGCCGTCCTTTCTGGTATACCGCATGGATATCTCGGCTTAGGTGCTATACGATACTAAGTACCATTTAATTTCCAGGACGTACGAACATGCAATAAGGGTGTAAGAGGTGGTTATTTTGGTGTGTGTGGGGGGGGGGGGGTGGTATAGGAGGGAGGCTATGCAGGTGAACAAATGAGTCTTGAGTCTCTTGCGGAGGCTGGTTCCACCACCGCGGCGCCAAAAACAGAGAAGATGAGAGGCCTTTGCGTCCTCGTAGCGACGGCGCTACCAGCCGGCCAACTGAGGTAGTGCCTAGCTGACCAACGGCTTAGCCTTGTAGGCGGGCACCGTTGTCTTAAATCGGATGCACGCTGCTACAGGAAGCCAGTGTAAGTCACGATGATATCATCCCGCGCATTGCGATGGCACCCACGTGTTTTGGATGCGGAAGTATCCTAAAGTTAACGAAATGCATAGGCGGCGCTAAGCCATTGGAGCAGGTGAGATAGCCTGCCTAGTTCTTCGGGTGGTGTGTAACAGGTAGGTCTCACCCGGTACGTCTTGTGTCCGCAGATCCCAACGACCTGAAGACCACGCACGCGCAGAGCTCCTCGCCGCTCAGCGCGGTGAGTACAGACACGCTGGCGTCCGCTAACACAGGCGCGTCGTCCGCTTTGTGTATCCTCTGTGTCTCGCCCCGTCTTTGTTAGAACGAACTTCCGGGCGTCCGATAGCACAAGTGTGTGTGTGTGTGTGTGGTGTGTGTGTGTCATTTGAGGAGAACGGACCCACCGGGTGCTTGACTCTGGTCACCATGGCGACCGGGGACCTTGACACCGGTCGCTATGGCGACAGGGGACCACTCCAGGCTCCCCATAGAGCACCCTGAGTGGCTGTCTAATGCAGACTACGTCTGAAGTGTGTGCGTGTGTGCGTGCGTGTGTGTGTGTGTGTGTGTGTGCGTGTGTGTGTGCGTGTGTGTGCGTGTGTGTGTGTGTGTGTGGGGCGGGACTTAGAAACAACAAACAATGCTTGAATGGTGACACACACACACACACCCACACATACGGAGACGGCATCAAGTGTTCCAATCCCGCATGACACTCTTTGCCCTTTTGAACTTACTGTGACCTCTGATCCCAGAAGAGGCGAACAAGGGACCGGGTTTAGTGCCTAAAGCCGGCTCGTAACCTGGTGGTTGTGAAGTCTCTCGTGAAGATATGAGGATGTGACAGATATGTGGATGATTGACAGACCGTACTATTTAAATAACGACCCCCAGGTGGTTAATGTCTCCTGCAGAACAGCGGTTTTCAGACTTTTTTTTTTTTTTTACTCATGTACACCCTCCAAGAAATATTTTTGTCAGCGTGGGTTCGACTCCCACACTGACAACATGTCTTGCGTTGTAGTACTTGTGTGTAGTTGTGTAGTACTTTAGTTTGCGCGCTTGTTCACTCGAAACGACAAGATGGCTGATGATCAAGTGATGTCTTTTGTTTCCCCCCCCCCAGACGGCGTGCAATGGATGGAACGGTGTGAATGGACACAAGGACATGTATCTGCAGTACACACAGGGCGATACACAGGTGTGTGTGTGTGTTCGTGTGCATGTGCGTGTGTGTTTTCTTCTTTTTATGTTTTTATTCTCAAAGCACAACAGCATATTAAGTTGCACTTTACTGTCATTGTAACTCTAGACGTACGACTATTACAACATTCAATACAGGAAGGTGAGTGTTGGGTCTCAGGAAGGTTCTTTGGGGAAGTGCTTTTACTTGATGTCGGAGACGTTTCCGTGTTGTCCTTCTGGGCCATCTGCAAATGGTTTCCATGGTTCCCAAGTCAAATCCATAGGGGGCCCTGGACACGCCATGCAAAAGCATTATGGGGTCTTTCCATCATTTTAAGCGCCTTCAAAAAGAGTCCTGTACAAAGTGGCATGTGGCATACAATGATCTCCCACACCTACTTCCTTTCTACTGTCTCTCTGCTGTGTATCTGGCAACCCGGTCCTGAACTATAACTGATTTTGTGATTTAAATGTGCAATGGGCCAATTAAAGCCAAATAAAATGTACCATTGGTGATGTGAGCAGAATAATTGGGACGTTTCTTCTGATTCGGACGGGTTCTGGGCTTCTAGTGGATTCTGTAACTTTCGGAAAGATTCGAGAAGTTTCTCTCAGTTTCTTGCTGTGCTCAAGCGGCAGGCATACTTCAATACGTCACGTTTTTTCGTCCGAGACCAAAATCTTGGAGGCGCAAGAAGTGGCGAAAAAATACGTTTGGTGAGGCGCGGCGAGTTAGGTTTCTCCGCAATTTTGTGTCATTTTGTACTTGCGACCTCGCCAAAGGTCTTTTCCACAAGAAGTATGCTGCCGGCTTTAGGGTCACATCGCCTTCTCTGACATTCCCTCTTTCTCTGCCTCCTGTATATTACAATCACTCATTGATTTTTTCCTCTCTCTCTTTCTGTGGGTGGAAAAATACCAGCTAAATTAGGCATCACAGGTTGAGCTGTAGCCAGCGCTGCGTACCATCATGAAAGTGTCCGTCCAGATGGAGCGAGAGCATTCCTGCAGTCTCCCACTTTGTGTTGATGAAGTCTTTAATAAATGACCGCAACCCCTTTTATCGCACTCTTTCCCTCTCTATCAGAGCGGTGACCAGGAGCCCCTGCTGTGCAGAGAGAACGGCGTCAGTGGGCGCGTCAGTGGGCGTGTCCCTGTACAGCAGGTGGTCGTGGTGAAGAGCGAATCAGAGCCCTCCGCCATCAGCTTCATGGGAGCCCTGCGCATACCGGTCAGACAGACAGACACACACACAGACAAACACACACACACACACACACACACACACACACACACATGTGGAGGGAAATGTACTGAGAAAACTACACACAAATACGCACACATATTTTTCTAACTCCTATTTCCCCATACTTGTTTTTTTAGTTATGTTAATTGTGTTTCCTTTGTGTTTTCTGTCTGTAACTGTAATGTGTTTTGTATTTATGCTGCTGCCTGTCTTGGCCAGGCCTCCCTTAAAAAAGAGATTCTTAATCTCAATGGGATTCTCCTGGTTAAATAAAGGTTAAATAAAAATATATATATATTAAACAAATCTACGCACATAGAAAGACATGCATATGAATACACACGGCTAATGCCATAATGTGTAGTAATTCAAAAGTATTCGGTGAGTATTTAATGGTGCTTCCTGTTTTCTCAATCTGACTCTGTGTTGACCTCTGTGCCGTCTGCCTCCCTCTCCCCAGGGAGTGATCGAGTTCTCGCTCAGTCTGCTGTTTGCTAAGCTGGTCAGCTACACCTTTCTCTTCTGGCTGCCCCTCTACATCACGAAAGCAGGTATCCATCTCATATAAACACACGGTTACCCGGGTTACCGCACCATTCTGTATCGCTAGTGTCTACGCTGGTGTTTGCCTCGGTTACTACATCGCTCGCATCTTTCACTTTTTTAGCTCACCTGGATGCTAAGAAGGCAGGTGATCTCTCCACGCTGTTCGACGTGGGAGGAATCGTAGGTAGGTGTCTGCACTGCTCGTCTTTAAAATAACGTTCAGTCATAAGTCATTTATAAGACTTTAGTTAATGATGAACTAATCCTTAATCATTTTTAGAAGATCAATAAGTGCTAGTAATAAGTGCGTGTGTGTGTGTGTGTGTGTGTGTATGTAGGTGGTGTCTTGGCAGGAGTCATCTCTGATAAGTTGGGGAAGAGAGCCACCACCTGTGCAGTCATGCTGCTATTGGCTGCTCCGACAGTAAGCACCGCCCACTTTACATACAGAGACAACAGACGTGCAAATAATTGCTTATCTCGGTTTATCACGTGACATTGTTAAAAAATGGAACTGCTCACTATATTGTATTATATTTTGCAACACTTCCTTTAAGACATGACACTTGTGACGGATGATGAGTGCGCGTTTTGTTGTATTTCTGCTTCCAGCTGTACGGCTTCTCCATGATCAGCCAGCTAGGCCTGGGACCCACCGTGGGTAAGAACCGCCCTCTATACCTCCAGCCAGTCACTACATGAACGTGGCTTATATATTGTCATATAGCTCAAAACTAATACTGATATAGTGAAGTACAGCGATGGAGAGAAACGGATAAAAACCAGCCCTAATAAGCTTGGTGCAACACGCTCTACAAGTTACTGTGGCGGCGGTAGTTCTACGGGATTGGTCAGATATAAGTCATGTGTTTATGTTTGTTTGTTGTTTGTTTGTTGTGTCTCCAGCCATGTTGTTGGTGTGCGGTGGGCTGGTGAACGGACCCTACGCCCTCATCACCACGGCGGTGTCAGCTGACCTGGTATGTGCACGTGTGTGGGAATGGTCATGTGTGTGTTTGTAGGTGTGGATGGTCGCGTTTATGCGGATGACCGGCTTTCCATCTTATGGTTTGGGCTCCCTGTCTGTCCGCTCTTCAAGTGCTCAAGTCATCACAGGACATTGACAACACGGCTGTTGATGGAAAAGTACCTGGGAGTACCTGAAAAGCCTATTGCATCACCTGGTTGAGGTGGAGCCAGCACTGCACACCATAATAAAAGTGTCCATCCAGATGGAGCGAAAGCATTCCTGCAGTCTCCCAGACTTTACTGTTCACCATTCACGCCATGAGAGTGAATTCCTATCTCACACATTGTCACTCACACTATTTCTCTCCATTGACCTTTTCACCCACCAGGGGACCCACAAGAGCCTGAAGGGGAACGCCAGAGCCTTGTCGACGGTCACGGCCATCATCGACGGGACCGGCTCCGTAGGTCAGTGTGTCCAGACCCCAGGTCTAGCAGTCAGTCTGCCACAGGGACGCCCCCCCCCCCCCCCTCTGTCATCTGTAGCTGTTAATGTACTATTAAACGCCATCTTTAATTTTCCACATGCCTGTCGGTATTAAGATGTGTTACGTGTTACTATTATTAAGATACGACTAGCATTACGCTAAAAAATGTCACTATTATTACTAGAGATTGCGGTAACACTTTAGATTAGGGACCGCATATTCACCATTAACTAGTTGCTAAGATCGTAATTTATGTACAACAACTTCCTCACTTCCTATCAATAAGCAGTAATTAGGAGGTTATTGGGGGAAAACTCTAATATTAACGTTAATGGCCTAGTAGTTGTAGAATATGGTCATGCAGAATAATGCATTAATAAGTGCTTTTATAATGACTAATAAAGAGCCAATATGTGTGCTTATAAGCAACTAGTTAATGGTGAATATGTGGTCCCTAATCTAAAGTGTTACTGAGATTGTTATTATTAAGAGGTCACTATTAATAATTGAGTTCACTATTATCAATAGAGATCACCAGTTATTAAAGTTCACTATTCTTACAGATTACTATTTTTAAGAGATCACTATTACTACTAGAGTTCACTATTATGACTAGAGATCACTATTATTATAGTTCACTATTACTACTTTTTTATTATTGGTTTTTCCGTCTGGGGTGAATAAAGTACCACCTTCTTTTTTAAGTAGGGAATACGGATTACGATGATTATTACTTTAATTAAGAGATCAAAAAGATCCAGCAGCTATCTGTCTTCCCCCTGACGCTGAGTGAGTGAGTGGCAGTCCCTGGTGGTCCTCACGGTGTCCGGTCTCTCCTCAGGCGCTGCGGTGGGCCCCCTGCTGGCCGGCTGTGCTGTCTGCAGGCGGCTGGGATCAGGTGTTCTACATGCTGATGACGGCTGACTTCCTGGCTCTGCTCGTAAGCCCCGCCCACACCGCCCCTTTCTCCTGTCTCCCCCATCCGTGGGCCTACGGTGAAACGATAGCCTGCTGGGTGCTGGCGCTTAGAACCAACATGGCCGCTAGGTGAATCGGGCCCATAGGGCGATCATCTGTGATGGCAGTTAAAGGGAACCTGACACAGGCTGACAGTTGACACACAGCGGTCAGTCCTTCATTTGGAACGGCCCCCTCCCACTGGCGTCAAACGCGGCTCTGCACCTGTGCGGCCGTCGGTGCACTTTCAGCCGATCAGTGTGGACTCCCTGCCGGGTTTTCCATACTTAAAATGCCAGAATTCCCTCTGAAGTCCATATTAAGCTATTGGAATGCACACTGTGTGTGTGTGTGTGTGTGTGTGTGTGTGTGTGTGTGTGTGTGTGTGTGTGTGTGTGTGCCTGTGTGTGCGTGTGTGTGCATAAATTATTTTGGAACCAACAGAGATGCAAAAGGGTGTTTGAAACAGTGAAGTGAATGACATCATTTGCATAATATTCGACTGTGTGTCTGTCTTCCAGCTTTTGCTTCGGTTGGTCGCTAAGGAGCTGACTACAAGCAAGTCCCGCCCAATTTCTGCTGTAGAGTAAGTTCTGCTCTGCTATTGGCCAGCCCTAGTATTCACCATCTAACCCAAAAACAAAACTAAATCTTTTTAAAAGTATTTAAACTCATGAGACACATACTAGTATTTGTATACTAGTACAAGACCTTTTTTTTATCAACTTTAATAGTGCAGTCCTTAGAGTTTTGCGTATTGTCAACCTACCACCAAACCATTATGTAAACCCTTTCGTTGATCCTTTAAAATGACTAAGAAGTAGTACAAAATGACTTGGTGAAAGTGACTAAGAACATCTCTACTTTTGACCCGTGATTATGTAAATAAAAAAATTAAAAAAACATGCTCTCCCGACCCACACACCTCTCTCTCGTAGTATGTCTGCATAATAATTTGGTCATATTTCCAAATCAGAAAGCGACGGGCACTCAGATTCCTCTGAGGTTGTGTTGTATAATATAATGATGACAAAACACATAAAGCAATCTACACGGTAGTCTAGGATTTTCCGTGGTTCCAAGAAACGTTGGCCGGGAAGACAAGTGACGAACGATTGGCGGGGAGCCTGAGACTCAGAACGCAATCAGAAGACATGATCTCTATTCTTTGCGATCTATTATTAATTATGATTATGGATCATAACGGATTATGAAATATGTGAGTGGCAGAACGAGCAGCCGTCCCGCCGAATCCAACAGCTTAGCCCACATGATGAGCTGAAATATCTCGGCTCTTTTTTCACTCCTTGGCAGCTGTGTGTCTGGCCTTAGTCAGTCACTAACACACTGTGGTGGAGGAGATGCAAGAATCACCAGACATGGAGGAGGAGGAGGAGGAGGAGCCCAGGCGGTGGCACAGAGCAGCTGTTATGTACTGATTAGGGCTGCAGCGACTAGTCGATTAATCGATTAATCGATCGACAAAAAAATGTATCTAAGACATTTTTTTATAATCGATTAATCGTTTAGGTCATTTATTCAAGTACAAATACCATGCTTGATGCTTCAGAAATTCAAATGTTTGGTTCATGGATCATTATAAAATGAATACTTTAGTTTTTCTTGGCTGCTTGTGATAGGCATTTGCTGTCATTTATGACATTTTCTAGCGTGAATGACGAATCGATTAATCTAAAAAGCGATCGGTAGATTAATCGACTATAAAAATAACGGTTAGTTGCGGCCCCAGGACTGATGTGAACTGATGTTCAACATGTCTTCTCTCTTCCAGGTTGAAGGAGCACTGAGCACTTTTGCACACGCGCAGTGTGAGCGTCGATACCACTTTGTGAACATGAAACCAGTTGTGGACCACACCTGGAGTCGCCTCCAGATCTAGGGCATTATGACACACACACACACACACACACACACACACACACACACACACACACACTATGGTTGATGAACAAGGAAGACAAAGGTTCTGGATGTCCCTGCTGAAAGTATTGGTCCACACAGACGCACACACACACACTTCATGTTGAATTTCTATCTTTGAGCCTTTTGTATGCTATCTCAAGTTTTTTTTTTCTGTTTCATTTCTTTTTCCCCTTCATCTCTTTCTCTATATGTTTTTTTCACTCTTACAGTTCCTCTATCAAGGTCTCTTTTACTCAATCTCTCCATCTCTCCGTCTGTGTGTGTGTGTGTGTCTGGCTCTCGCTCTCTGGCGCTCTCTCTCTATACCACTATAGCCTCTAGAGATGCTGCTCTGCGTCGTACGAACGCAGTCTAATCGCCGTCGTTGCCTTACTCGACTAAACCAAAGAGATTACGGAAATTGCGACGTCATTTTCCAAACCCGAAACTCGTTTTTTTTATTTTTGAAAGTGGCCGCTTTAAATTATTGCTCTTTATTGTCGGCGTAATGTGGTGTACATTTTCTCATAGGTGTTCGTCGCGGGAGTCCCCGGAGCCAAGGGGCCAATGTATTTTTTGATATAAAACTGTTGAAAATGTAAAATATTTGTTTGTGCCCATGGTGGTGGAGGGCGGTTTGTCCCGGATGTGTTGAATGTAACGTTTTTGTCCAAACATGACAGGAAGCTCCTTATATGGGTAGATATGG
>JAOPHQ010000593.1:185000-190000 GCA_030340625.1 Merluccius polli
AAAGTTATTTTGTCATCAGAAAGTATCATTTGCATACAGCCTATCAGCTCAAGCGATACATGGACACGCCCCCTAACTGAACCATGCACTTATCTTTTGCTTGTCATGCTAAGGTCGGCTCGTGAATATTAATGAGAGCGCTAGTTATGCTATTTATTCATGCTATTTATATATATTCAAGTTAAAGTTACGATGCAGGTGTATGAAATTCCTCATTACTCATGGACATTTTTTTTTATGGGATGTGGTGCAGAATTTAAAAAATGGATTGAATTTATTAGTTTTTTAAATTTTTCGTCAGTTTTTAAAGTGCCATCTTTGTGCCAAACAAGTTAATTAGATACTATTCTATATTAGGGGTCGGTCATTTGATTATTTTTCCTTTTTGGGTCAACTTTTTTTATTTATTTATTTTTGGTTAAAGTGTGACAATCGTGAATTATCGATTATTCGCTCGTGCGCCCACTGATTATTCGACCGTGGAAAAATGTGAGTTGTGCACATCTCTATTCTATATCCACATATGTGTGTTTCTCTGCAACTACAAACCAACCAGAAGCATGCATAATACATATGTGCACGTGTTCCCGGTGACGCGTGTTCCTCGACACGTGACCATGTGCCAGATGCCCGCACTTCAGAACTGCTTCAGAACCGCTTCAGAACCGCTTCGAAACAATACGCTACCGAGGCCACTTCAGAACACACTGCCCTTTTCTCAACAATCACGCCATATGAATGGTGATCAAAAAAAAAAGAAATGCATAGCACAATAAAATGGCATTACATGCATGCATAGAATATTTTCTGCAACTTGCAATACTTGCAAGTAGATGACTAACAATAGCAAATCATGATAATAATAATAATAATAATAATAATAATAATAATAATAATAATAATAATAATAATAATAACAATAATAATAATAAAATCACTGCAAAAGTCAATAATTGTTATTATTAACTTAAACCTGCACTGTGTAAGTTTTCCCTAACTAATGTACTTAGTTATTACTATATGTCTTCGATAGCATCTCACTCAAGCCTAAAACAAGTAGGCCTAAAGAGACAAAAGATAATCAGGTGCTATAGTCGTGACTCATACTGTAGCTGTGTGCCCCAGCTTCCTATTCACACCAGATGGGGTTCCCAACACGCGTTAAGACACATTTTTCACAGATATGTGTGTCTACATTTAGGGCATCTGGCAGGTGCTTTTGTCCAAAACTTACAATAAGTACATTTGTCAGTAGGAAGTAAAACAACGATATATCACTCTCGGTACAGTGACAAGGCCCGGCTCCCACGCGCAGGTTAAGACGATGCACACTTGGTGTTGATGTCTCATTTGGCGTGAAGCAGACGGATAAGATGGATATTTTCCACAGGACAGTCCCACCACCTGTCCCAACATCCGTTAAGTTCAGGTCCATAATATCGACTTTATAGACTTTATAAATGTCATACGACACTGAAGTGGCGTGTCATACGACACAGTAGTGGCGTGATATGGGACCACTGACCTCGGCATCTCACTGTCCAGCACACCTGTGCTGGGCTGCCACCTGCAGACCACTCAAGTGCTCTTTGACCTCACTCAAAACCACCCCCCCCCACACACACACACACACACACACACACACACACACACACACACCCACACACACACCACACACACACTCCCTCCCTATCTCCACCTCCGTTCCTCCCCTGTCAGCACCTATCCCCCTTTCATCTCTCTCTCTCTCTCTCTCTCTCTCTCTCTCCTCTCTCTCTCTCTCTCTCTCTCTCTCTCTGTCTCTCTCTCTCTGTCTCTCTTTCTCTCTCTCTCCCTCTCTCGCTCGCTCTATCCATCTCTCATTAAAGTGTCTCAACTTCCACTCGTCCACCTCAACTGCTATAGATGATGTTTATACATTAGATGGTTTAAAGTTTGGGAGTTGGAGTTGGTTAAGTTTAGATATTAGGGTTAGAGATGGTTACATTGAGTATTGGGTTAGAGATGGTTAAAGGTGCTGTAGGTAAGATTCAAGAGTTGTAAAGAGAGAGAGAGAGAAAGAGAGAGAGAGCACTGCTCCCTCCCTCCCTTCGTTTCTCCACCATTGAGAAGTGTTGCGTTTCACGCACGATTATCAGAACCAATCGGGGAAGAGATGCCCTGATTGGTCAGAAATGAGCCGGAAGCGGGTCCACAATCTAAATTGGCTCATATAACATCAACTAGAAACAGAAACAGATATTATCACAGCGCATTTCACTCACTGATATCTGACGGATGACTGTGCCATTTTGAACAAATGACACTCAAATAATAGCTGGATCAGAGTTGGTAAAGTTTAGGCAAAAGGTGAGAGATAGTTGAATTCAGACATTAGATTAAAGACGGTTTAGGTCTCAGGGTTCAGTGTAGTGTGGTCGACCCTCCCCATCCGCCATCCTCTCTCTTCCTTCCCCTGGACATTGTCAGGAGGGAAGCCCCGCTGGGTCACATGACCCAGCGGTGTGATCTCATTGGCTGACTCCTTGCCCCATGGCTTCGTACAGAGATCGGCCGTGTTGTATCTATCTGGGTCATCTTATTTTGTGAACGCATGGGGGATAACAGGCAGCAGCGACCCGTTTGGTCGCATTCGCCGACGGGATGTGACCTTGTTCGCTAAGGCGAAAGGACTGAGGGAAGAGAGAGAGAGAGAGGGAGAGAGAGAGAAAGAGAGAGAGAGACGATTACATGCGTTGTTTCTTTAAATATGCTCAATTCTTCAATGCAAAGAGAGATGGTTAAAATGTTACCGGCTTGGAGGTTCTTTGGGTTTTTCATGTATAGGAACACGGGCCATTGTGTCTGACCACGCTCGGCTAAACACGCGTCACATGTTACATCACTGGATGTGAAGTCACATGACACATCCCTCTCTCTCTCTCTTACACCCAGACTGTTACTGTACTATATCCCACTGTACTTGCCCTCTATCTGTCTCTGATTCTCTCTCTCTCTCTGGCTCTCTATCTGTCTCTGTCTCTGTCTCCGTCTCTCTCTCTCTCTCTCTCTCTCACCCAGACTGTTACTGTACTAATATCCCACTGCATGTCTTCATACACAGTTAGTAAATGCCGCAGAATGTCTCTCATGTCAAATTTATCTATTTATCTATCATATCTTAGATTCATATCTTAACACCGAAGGGACAGAAACGCTTTTGAAAAATGAAAAAAGAGAGTAAAGGGACAAATATTAATACAATACAGTAAGATTAGGTCGGCATAAACATGTATATATACAACAGGAACACAACCATAGCTTTTGATATAAACTAAAGAACGAGGAGACTGTGTGACATTGTAATATCACACTGTTACGATATGTATCACAGTATGTGTATCACCATGTGATAGTGGATCTCGCTGCCCACTCCCACGAATATCAACACATCGCGCTTTAGTTGTTTGGGCTCTGGGCGCTATACTTTGGATGCCTACCCACAATCCCTTGCTCCGTTACTAAGCGTCGGTTCGAGGGAGTCTAGAGCCCTTGAGTTGCCGCTGTTGTCGTCACACAAAGGCTCCCACGTGTGCGTACATACACTTACACACACACTTACACACACGCACACACGCACACACACACACACACACACATCCACCCACCTCTGGGTGGGTTGACGTGTACTTTCGTCTGCTGTACGTGCATAAGTACGATATTGATTCAGATCCTTCTTCCAATCATATTAATCAACAGCTCTGTGTATACCTTGGCTCTTCCTACAATGTACCTTTAATATGTGTGTGTGTGTGTGTGTGTGTGTGTGCGTGTGTGCGTATGTGCGTACGCACGCGTGTGTCCTACAGGTGGTGTTCAGTCGATTCTGCAGCCCATGTGACATCAAGGAGTTGTTCTGTACTGCTCTAGGTCTCCCAAGGTAACACACACACACACACACACGCACACACACACACACACCCACATGGATGAGTATATACATATACTCATCCATGCTTGACTTCTATTGATTCTCTAACGGCGCTACTCAGCCTCTGGTCTCTGGCTGTGTGAAAGGCGACTCTGTGGCCTCAGACTCTGTGGCCTCAGACTCTGTGGCCTCAGACTCTGTGGCCTCAGTGGCCTCCGTTTCTGTTGTCAATGTACCGTTGCTAGAAACTATTTTTTTTTTTTAAATTGACGAAGTGCACTCCTTTGCCAAGGCAGCATTCCCCCCCCCCCCCCCCCCGCGCTCGGCTGCATTGAAACGTCGAGTAATTAATACAAACAGTAGTCGCTGGCGGCCGATCATCAAGAAAGCGCTGCCCCCCCCCCCCCCCCCCACCCCGGGTCAAACGAATCGCTACTGCTTTCCGCTTAGCGAAATAAATGTCAAAAGCTAATTATTATTTCCTCTTCATGCCGTATCGAGACGTAACGGTCAGCGACGGACGCCGCTAATCAACCCCCGCCGCGGTGCGCTGAAAGGCTAGCGCCGCGTTACGCCCGGGAGTTTCCATGACAACCCGTTCCGGCCTGCTCTCGACCTCTGAGGCTAACTATTTTAAGAAAAAAAAACGGAAAAAAAAGTTGCAAATATTGCAGATGAACGCCCGGAAATGTCAAGAAACGCAGCTACGAATTGGCCGCGACGCGCTAAATAGCAACGATGTCGCCTACTTTTTCGTACTGCACACAATTTCGACACTAACGACACTTTCCTGTGAGTGATGGAGGCTAAAAGCCCGCTTGGCTCCCTCTTGTTTCATCAAGTCGTCCGTCTGCTGTCCATGTCTTTTGCTTCTCTCTGGACCAGGAACATCAGCCTGTCTCTCCTGGACACCTCAGGAGCCATGGTGTCCATCGACCCCACCATGCCACACAACACAGAGAGGTGCGTCCTTCGTCCTGTCTTATTGATCTCTCCACGCGCATTCACCCACTCATCGATTAGTCACGGGGGGGGGGGGGGGGGGGGGGGGGGTGGGGGGTTGGGTGGGCTCGTCGATCGGTTGTCATTG
>JAOPHQ010000593.1:195000-200000 GCA_030340625.1 Merluccius polli
GTACAACTTTATCTTTTAGGCATTTAAGACAACAAAAAACGTATCACATTTGCATTTGCATTTAGGGCGTTTTGGCGGACGCTTTTGTCCAAAGCAACTTACAATAAGTATATCACTGTCGGTACAGTGAGGATGTCCATAGAGCAAGTTTCTAAGTGCACCATAATTGCTAGATTGAGTTCTCCTTTCTGGTATACAGCATGGATAGCTAGGGTAGGATTATCAACAAGTGTCTCGCTCCCAGACCCAAACCGGTAGACCGGAGATTCGCAGGAATTGAACTGGGGACATTTTTGCTTTTTTGAGCCGAGCACGCTAACCGCCAGGATATCCTATAGCGACGTGACCTATAGCGACATGACGTGTCGTGATTTCTATCAGCAGGTGTTATGTACTAGTTCAGAGAAACATGTCGTCATCATCGTCATGTCTTACACTCTGGGTTTTTTTTTCTCTCTCTCTCTCTCTCTCTCTTATCACTTTATCTGTATCTCTCTCTATTACATGGTCTCTCTCTCTCTCTCTCTCCCTCTCTATCTCACCCTGCGCCACTGTAACTCCACCTCTCTCGCTCTCTCTCGTTTCTCTTCCCTCTTGCTCTGTCTCTCTGTCTCCCGGTTCCCGCCGTTCGCGCAGGGCGTTCAAGATCAACGAGCTGAAGACCGAGGTGACCAACCGTCTAGCCATGTTGGAGAAGAGAGTAGAGTGTAAGTACAGCGTTCACTCTCTCCTTCTCTCTCTCTCTCTCTCTCTCTCTCGCTCTCTCTTTGTAACACACACATTGCTTTCTGCCACACTGTCGCGGTGTCCCTAAATGGATGGAAGTGGAGGAGGTAGGCAGTAGTTCTACACAGAGCTGTGGATGTTTATCTTGTCTCACAGGTTGTTGAGGTGAAATATCGTCAAGTCAGTCTTCGTTGTTTTTTTTTCGCGTTCCTATCTGCACCCAAGTTCTTGTGCGGTAAAACTGTGCATTCGACACAATAGCAGACTATTGTGCTCATATTTACAATGCGTGCCGTATTATGTGCCACTAAATAGTAACTAATAGTAACTGGCAGAATTCTTGACCGTATAGTCCTTGACCAGTTTTTCTACGCTATTCTAATGCACTGATGATTCATATTTGCATGTGTGTGTGCACACAGCCAGTCAAAAGGACTATCTGCCCATTAGGAAACACGTATCGGTATTGCGTAAAAAGGGCGCATAGGTGCTACTGGTCTTCAGAATTCATCAGAACGTCGTTTCTCGTGCACGACGTGACAGTAAAGCAAACATGCACACGCACACAAAGTCAATAGATGTCCTGCAAGTGTTGCAAGTCACCTTGTGCCTATAGATTTAACGTCTGGCGTCATTTTAACATGCATTAAGCATTAGCAGTAAAAAAAAAAAAAAAAAAGGTGGAAAGAAGCCAATAAGTGTTGTAGCCAACGGTGGTATTATCGATTTACTGTCCAGACGGGAACTCAACAAGGACACTTCTGCACATAGTTTTCACCACTGGGTTTGGGGCTTATTCCAGACCAGTGTTTCTCAAATGGGGGTACATGTACCCCCTAGGGGTACTGTGAAGGATTGCAGGGGGTACTTGAAAATTTTTTACATTTCTAAATCATATTTCTATTCTAAATGTGTCCTTTTTGTTGCTAATATTGATTATGAACAGTTGTTAAATAACGCCACCGTAATAATAATAATACAATTAGTTGAATCTGAGTACCGCCTTAATAAAATATTTATATTTGTATTTGCGCCACTCATTTAATGTCCACACCAAATAACATTTTTATATAAACATATTTATATTCATTATCATTTTGTTCCCTCCCTGAAATGTTTTGTGCCGGCGTCGGGGGGTACTCGGCCAAAAATATCTTCGAGGATGGGTGCGTTATTAAAAAATGGTTTGCGAAGCGCTGCTTCAGACCGACGTCAATACCCTCCGACTCAAAGTCTGCCCGGGGGCCCTACTGGCCCAGATATGACCGCAGATATGAATCTGTTGAGCTGCGGCGTTCGTGGCCGCAGCTGAGCTGAGAGATACCGGCTGCTGTTCCTGCCTAGGTTATCATCTTGCGATTAGATAATTAAGCAATAAGCCACGAGAGGCAACAGCAATGTTCCTGCGATACAGGAGGGTGCAGGTTCAGGACCGAGAATCCTAGGACCGCATTTCTAGGACCCTAGTTTTTCCACGACAGCGCCACCTAGCGAAATGGATGGCCGCAAAAGTGCAACCAAGGCGGTGTTCCACCCAAATACTACTTTCCGTCTTGCAATTCAACTTGGTTGCTGAGAGTTGCGTGTTGGCCTCCTGTACTGCAGGAACACGCTACTCACGAGAGGCTGTGGTTTACAGTGATTTTAGAACAGCTAGGGGGCGCTGTTAGGCGCGACGCTACAGCCTCAAGTGGCATATCGCTCGTATAAAGCGGTTACTAAAACGGTAGGGCCTGCTATAGACTACCTAGTAAGATTTCACAAAATAAACACTTCAGCGCCTCTGTCCTACTTCCCCCGTGGCGGCTCCACCGCCGGCCATGAGCAAACTCCACCCCGACGTTGAACTGCGAGCCGCAGAGCCGTTTCTAGGCATATGCGGACTATGCGGCTGCATAGGGCCCCGCCGCCACCAGGGGGCCCCCCAATCCCGCGGTCGCACCCCCCCCCCCCCCCCCCCCCCCCCCCTCCGTCGGCACTAGGTCCGGGTGGGTTATGATCTCCCCCCCCCCGTCAGACATGATAACATAGGGGCCCCAAAATTTTATCTCGCATAGGGCCCCCAAACAGCTAGAAACGGCCCTGGCGAGCTGTGATGTTGAGACCCTAAAAACACACACACCTTCCCAACTCGCACCTCTCCGTCTCTGTATGAGAGCAGAGGGCGCGCGCGGAGAGGGGAGTTCGCGTCGAGGCGCTGGTTCTCGACGGTGGCGACGGTGGCGGCGGTGGCGGCGGCGGCGGCGCTCACTCTCGGTTTCCCGAAGGCGTCCCGTGAAGTGATGTGTCAACGTTGGCCGTAATCACCCGCCGTAAAGCCCTTTTATAAGAAAAACATCCATAAAGATCAGGCGATAAAGCCAGGCCTGACAGGCTGCTACCGCTACCATGCTGCTTTCTCTCCCGGTAGGAGACTATTAGTCTAGTCTGTACTGGCGTCCCATCCATTTTCCAGTTTCCCTGTCTAATGCCCATCGTCAGCTAGGATAGGCTCCGCCCCCAGACCAGGGATAGGTGGATGAATGGATGGATGACAGGATGGATGGGTGGATGAATGGATGGATGGATCAATAGATGGATGGATGAATGGGTGGATGGATGAATGGATGGATGACTGGATGGATGGGTGGATGGATGAATGGATGGATGACTGGATGGATGGGTGGATGGATGAATGGATGGATGACTGGATGGATGGGTGGATGAATGGATGGATGGATCAATAGGTGGATGGATGAATGGGTGGATGACTGGATGGATGGGTGGATGGATGAATGGATGGATGGGTGGGTGGATGAATGGATGGATGGGTGGGTGGATGAATGGATGGATGACTGGATGGATGGGTGGATGGATGAATGGATGGATGGATCAATAGGTGGATGGAAGAATGGATGAATGGATGGATGGATAAATAAATAGGTGGATGGAAAAATAGGTACATGGATGGATGAATGGATGGATGGATGGATGAATGGATGAATGGCTGTAGCTAATTTCACCGTGAAGTACTGAATGAAGTCAGCCTTCCATTCATGCGTGTCTGATGAAGTGACTGACTGATGATGAGCAGGAGGAGGAGGAGGAGGAGGAGGAGCAGCAGGAGGAGGAGGAGGGGGGGGGGGGGGGGGGGGGGTGTTGTTGTGTCCTCACGCATCTTGTGAAGGCAGCCGCGCACACGTCAACATGCACTAACATGTGCAGGCTGTGCGGCGCCACGTGTGGTTCCTGAGCTCTGTCCTCCTCAGCCCCATGTGCCGAGCCCGGGGAAACGGCAGATTGCACGCTGCGGCGCTGATAATCGCTAACAGCCACATGCTATGCTTGGCGCCGACACGCCAGGCCAAGGGACAGATGCTCCGCTAACGGTAGCACGCCACGCTAACTGCAGCATGCTAATGCGTCGGCCTCTGACTGACAGACCTCTGCTCTTATAAACTCTATTTAGTCAACGCTTCGGGCGGAGAATAATTGAATACAATTGCGCTAACCCCCCCCCCCCCCCACCCACCCACTCTCTCCATGCCCCCACAGAGCTCAGCACTTCTCACCGCGTCCGTAGCTATGACAACCTCAGCCTCAGTTCAGATGACCATGGTGATATCACCAACTGCGACATGAAGAGGTTACGGTGGTGTTTTGGGTTTTTGTTTGCCTGTCGAAGCGTCTGCTGTCCGGTAAACATGATGTATGGCTCTACTCATGGATGGCATTTGGGTCATAAAATCATAAAATATATATTTTTAAATCATGTCATGCTAGTGTTCAATTGACAAAACGTGCGGTTTCACTTTGTCCATTTTTGCACTAAACGTTGTGCAGTGTGTGTGGTGATAGCTGGTTTATTCTGGGTGCCATTTCAACCAGCTACTAACCACACACACACACTCCACTTTTTTTCTCAACTTTGCTACATGATGCATATCGAGGATCGCTTTAATAAACTTCCACACTCAATAACGACAACCACAAAAAAACAGTAACGTGTCGAGGGCAAGATCAGATCATTTCCAACTTTGTCTGTAAATGATATTGTTCTGTCGAACACATTGTGGCGTTAGAGTAGCGAACAAGTGTCCTGCTTAACAGTGCAGCAGCGACTGAGGTTCCTAAAATGCAACAAAAAATGATATAGTTATAAGTTATAAAGTTATACAACATTGATAACATTTAAGTGATATAAGCTATGTTATCTTATACGTTTGCTAGACTATTTACTGACTATATTTATGGACTGTATAATATACAATAATTAAGCGAGATCACCTTCCATT
>JAOPHQ010000593.1:207500-212731 GCA_030340625.1 Merluccius polli
TTTTCTGGGCTGCGTGTCATCGTGTGACAGGGCACCATCACGTTGATCCTGGCCACGGACATGGCGCGACATGGCGAGATCCTGGACACCTTCAAGCAGAAGGTGGACTGCTTCGACTACAGCGACGAGGAGCATGTGACCTGCGTAAGCTCGCTCCAGCCTCTATAAAAAGTTTACCGCCGTGACTGATACGTGCATAAGAGAGGCTCTTCAATGCAGAGCCTTATCCTCCTGGTTTAGCAACACATCCCCAATCTGAAAGTTCACAATCGGTCCGGGACAGTGGCACACTAACCCACATACCGTGTCTGTGTTCTTGCGAAAACGCGTCCCACCACGCACACAGCTTATTATAGCTTCTCATGCCCGGAATGACCTCAGTCTGTACCGTGACCTTTGGCCCCCTGTACCGCTGGCCTGGTTCACCTGCGCCCGCCCGCTGTAGTCACCTACCAAAGATATGTAAAGCATGTATTACTTAAAGTTCACTCACCCTGCTGTGGAGCATGGAGGTGAAGCATACTCCACTACCGTTGGTATTAGTATAGGTTTTCAAATGAACCAATTCCTCTCCTCCTCGTTGCTCCCATTCCCACCGCTTCTCTCATGGTGACCTTTGCCCTCTGACCCCCCCCACCCCCATGTAGCTGAAGATGGTGTTGATCAAGTGCTGTGACATCTCCAACGAGGTGCGGCCCATGGAGGTGGCCGAGCCCTGGGTGGACTGCCTGCTGGAGGAGTACTTCATGCAGGTAGGAGTACTTCATGTAGTGGCAGTACTTAATGTAGTGATAGTATTCATGCAGGTAGGAGTACTTCATGTAGTGGCAGTACTTAATGTAGTGGTAGTACTTAATGTAGTGATAGTATTCATGCAGGTAGGAGTACTTCATGTAGTGGCAGTACTTAATGTAGTGGTAGTACTTCATGTAGTGATAGTATTCATGCAGGTAGGAGTACTTCATGTAGTGGTAGTACCTCATGCAGGTAGGAGTACTTCATGCAGTAGTACTGCATCAAGAGTCCTTCATACGATGGTTGTACTTCACGTCGTTATGAAGGTTATGACTTGTTTGTTCTGCTGTTGTTCATCGTGTGACATGGAATAAGTGCAAAGTGTACTAGAACAAAAGTCTAAGTCTCCTATTTTAATTTTTCAGTTTATACAATCACTATCGAGTCATCGCTACGCAAGATAAGAAACATAAAGGTTCATCAATAAACAGGTCTAACGACATCTTGGCCATCAGGGAGATAACCTGCCTTGTTCAGATATCCGCTGTTGGACTTATGGAAGTGCTCTACTTTGATAGTCAACATAAAACACTCATAAAAGCTGTGTGTGTGTGTGTGTGTGTGTGTGTGTGTGTGTGTTCAGAACGCAACGTGGCGTTGGTGCTGTAAAGGCCACAGACGGCAGAGAGAAAGGCCTTGCTGTCAAAGCAACAGTAAATTAATTTAACACATTGAAGCTGGCAGGCGACAGTTTGAGTAAATAGGATCTCAAGCTTGGCGCAAAGAGCTTCCTATCTGAATGGCAGCTGTGATAGGCTTCACCCCCCCTGTGATCCCGACCAATCAGAAGGGGGGATTAAAGACCAGCCAAGTAAAACGTCATACCAGTGCGTGATTCATCGTCAGATTGATCAGGGAGGGATGTGTGTATTGATCTTTGAGATTTGACTGGGGACCGTGTAGTCAGGGGATGCCCAATGGGTGTCATCGATAGTATTATGGGATGTTATCTATTATAGAAACCTGTCTTGGTCAGGGTCAGGGAAATGGGCTGTAAAAGTACAACGTATTTCTGTTGAGGTTCTCTTCAAGGTGATGGGACGCATCCTGACATGTGTCTTTCTGTATCGGTCCCTGTCTCCATCTCTCCGTCTCTCTCTCTCTCTCTCTCTCTCTCCCCCCCCTCTCTGCAGAGCGACAGGGAGAAGACGGAGGGTCTGCCCGTGGCGCCGTTCATGGACAGAGAGAAGGTCACCAAGCCCACCGCACAGATAGGCTTCATCAAGTTCGTCCTCATCCCCATGTTCGAGACCGTCATGAAGGTCAGTGCGGCGGATGGCGAACACCGGGAGGAGGGTCAGCCGATGACGCTCACCGAAATAGAAAGTGCACTCGTAATTGCGGGGGTTAAATAAATGATGGCTACTAAATTACGAATGATAAAGGTTATTTAAGTTGACGTTGAAGATGATCTCTCACCGTGATTTTTAATACTTATAAAAGAGCAGTGGTTTTACATAATGAATGACACAGTAGTACATTTAGATAGGTAAACATTACAGTGCATTTAGTTATGGTACATTAGTTTTGTCTTTGGTGTAGGAAAGGTCATCATGTAAGAGGTTCTCCACCGTAACACTTGGCAGATACTGTGGGTAGAAGAGCTGTCCTTCACGTCTGGGTCTCGTTGGATAAATTATCTGATATTTTGTTGCATCACACATCCAGCCTTCTTGAGGGAATATGACTACACACACACACACACACACACAATGGTCAAAGGGATGAAAACCAATCTGTCTGTGTGTTTGTGTTTGGTGGTGTGTCTGTGCGTGTGTGTGTGTGTGTGTGTGTGTGTGCGCAACAGCTGTTTCCTCAGATTGAGGAGGTGATGGTCCAGCCCCTGAGAGAGTCCAGAGACCGATACGAGGAACTCAAACAGATCGATGACGCCATGAATGAGGTGTGTGTGTGTGTTCAAATTAGTTTACTCATTAGTTTGAATAGTGGATATTATGTTATAATTTCACATCCTACTACATCACTTCCTTATATCAGGTCATTTATAACCCAGTAATGTGATTCAGTCGTTAGAAACACCCCATAACTTATGGCTTGTCTTTGTGTGTTCATATTTATTCATATATCTTAGCGTGTGTGTGTGTGTTCAGCGCTGAGCTGCACTCCAACGGCTAACACAACATTTTATTTTCAGATGCAGAAGAAGAAAAGTGAAAACTTGACATTGGGGAAGAAGAAGTAGAAGGTTTTGAAGCAGGTAGGTCAGCCACGCAAACACCAACTGACATCCGTAATAACAAGAAAACCTCTTAATGTACTGGCTGAGCGATTCACAGCATTAAGTATGTTTAGGCGCTAATTAATCCAATGAGTATTTGTTGTCACATTTTCATAATCCATTATTATTCATCAATTCACACCTCACACACTTCAAGTGCACACACACATCAATCGTTTTATTTTGCTGCTACCAAATGACCTTTTAAAAAAAACAAACTGAAGCACATTAGAAATATTCAAGTGCAACCATTTAAATACTTCTCTAACATTATCGTCCACTTGTTTTCAGCACCAGTGAGAGACGTAGAGCAGGAGAGCTAAGCAGCGTGACAAAGCAGAGTTCTCAGTCTGGTTCCGGGCCGAGCCTTTTCACCACCACCATCACCACCCCTCCCCAGGACCGGAGAGCAGGACCAATAGCATGTGTGTGTGCGGTCGGGAACGATGTTCTGGTTAGATCACATGGTGCCAGGCACAAGCAGTCCATCGCAGAGAAAACGCTGATGGATTGGATTTGACGTAGTGGTTTCCAGGCTAAATATAACAAAAAAAAACACAACTAAAAAAACTACTGGGTGGAGGCGCGCGCGCTCTCGCTCGCTCAGGGACCAGACGGACAAATCCAAAGCATTATTTTCAGGGAGTGTCTACATTTGTACAGCACCGACTACTGCAGTGAACATTATTTAGATATTTCTCTATCGGCCTTGTTTTTATTTTTATTTTAAATGTGTTGTTTTTTACAGATTGTACAGATTTCTAGTCGCCTTTGTTCTTTCCTACAAATAAATAAATAAAGGTTTAATTATTACAGATGTCCCCGCGAGCTTGCTTTGTTTGCGTGTAGAAAATGATTGGGTAAAAGAAATGTGTGTTACCGCATATCATGGTGGTGATTTAAAAAAAATAGAGGACAGAAGAATTATTATCTGGATCATAAATGTTTATTTAAAAAAAAGAAAAGAAAAAAAAAAAGAAAACAGGCATCATCATCATTTCCATTCGTTCGGTCCCAACACAAAAACTACACAGTAGCCGTAGGCCACGCCAAAAAAAACATGGTCATTTCCAATGATCCTTTACACCTGCAGGCCGCGTCTCCTCCCGAGGCATTCAGCTGGTTGGCCGAGGCTCTGCTTTTTTCCCCTTGGTTCTCTTCTTGCTGGGGGCGGCGGCGGTGGCGGCGGCGGCGGCGTTTCCGTTGGCGCTCCCGGTCGTCCTCTTCTTGCCCCAGTGGCCCTTCTGCTGCTCCAGTCGCAGGCGTTTCTTCTCCATGTAGGACTCCATGTTGTCGAAGCTCACCTTGTACAGGTGCTGGAAGCGGCTCTCTGCCGCGGCCAGCGCTGTCAGGGGAAGGGGGGGGGGGGGCACGTTAACAGATATGTACTGGCTCTTGTTACACGGCTTTGTTGAACACTCGATTCTGATTGATTAATTAGGGCGTTCTGCCGTCTGTTATTTCTGAATCGCAGGCCGCCGCTATGAATAACACACCGTTGCTATGGATGCTATTTCCAACCAAACGCCTCCAGGGTGATTGAAGACCCCGACGCTTCACATCGGGGGTCCTGCATCACCCTGACGGGGTTTATTCGCAATAATGACCGGCTCGCTCTACATTATCCTTTACATACTGTACGTGTTCCTATTCATGTTTAAAACGGTGGGATAGGCTGAATGAAGAGGGGTTTAGTTAGTGGGATGTCGTGGGGTTAGCTGAATGAAGAGGGGTTAGTTAGGGGGACGTCGTGGGGTTAGCTGAATGAAGAGGGGTTAGTTAGGGGGACGTCGTGGGGTTAGCTGAATGAAGAGGGGTTAGTTAGTGGGACGTCGTGGGGTTAGCTGAATGAAGAGGGGTTAGTTAGTGGGACGTCATGGGGTTAGCTGAATGAAGCGGGGTTAGTTAGTGGGACGTCGTGGGGTTAGCTGAATGAAGAGGGGTTAGTTAGTTGGATGTCGTGGGCTTAGCTGAATGAAGAGCGGTCATTGGCAGGAAGCTAATGACGGCTAAGAGGAGCCAACATGACGGTTATTTACGTTCTCTTAAGAGAGGAGAGGGAGACGTAGAGAGGGAGATGTAGAGGGGGACGGAGAGAGAGAGAAGGAGAGAGATGTAGAGAGAGCAGGGGAAATGGAGAGTGGTAGAGAGCAGCACCTAGAAGGAAAGAGGTAAAGAGAAGTAGCGAGAGAGAGGT